>BOPN01002714.1:80000-82500 GCA_017312705.2 Penaeus japonicus | reverse complement strand
ATGTGAAGCACACGTTGAACTCACAGACCTTCTTCAAGTGCACTCGGATGAATTTACATTTCATTTAGGATTCTGCTCACTCATATAATTCTTCTGTCGTATACTTCCTTTCTCTATTCACGAAAAAAAAAGAAGTCCGAAGGGATAGACATGTGGACGAAGCACACTTTGCTGTACTATACATACGTCTGTTTGTTTCCGTCGAGGTTAAGATAAATAAGCTTGAGCGAGAATGTTTGCGTTTGTTGGTTTAAGGGAGAGAGGGAAGGAGGGAGGGAGGGACGGACGGAGGGAGGGAGGAAGAGAGAGAGAGGGGGGGGAGGGAGAGAAAGAGAAAAAGAGAGAGAGAGAGAGTTATAAAATGAGAGAGAAAAAACAGTACAGAGAGAGAGGGGGAGGGAGAGAGAGAGAGAGAGAGAGAGAGAGAGAGAGAGAAAGCATTATAAAGTGAGAGAAGAAAACCAGAACAGAGAGACAGGGAGAGAGAGAGAGGATTGATAAACAGATAGACAGAGAGAGAAGGAGAGAGAGAGGGGAAATAGATAAAAGATATCTAAGTAAACAGAGAGGGAGAAAGGAAGAAATTACGCAGAGAGAGAGGTTGAATAAGAGAGATCATGGTGGTTGGTTTATTTCTGTATTAATGTGCGTGCGTGTGTGTGTGTGTGTGTGTGTCTGTGTGCGTGTGTGTGTGTGTGTGTGTGTGTGTGTGTGTGTGTGTCTGTGTGCGTGTGTGTGTGTGTGTGTGTGTGTGTGTGTGCGTGTGTGTGTGTGTGTGTGTGTGTCTGTATGCGTGTGTGTGTGTGTGTGTGTGTGTGTGTGTATGTGTGTGTGTGTTGATACCTTGTTTGTGTGTCTGTATCTATGTGCGTGTGTATGTATCCGTTTGTAAGCGTATAAGTGTGCACGTTTATGCCTGTGTGCGTATGTACGTATACATGCTTGTTCTATTCGTGTAAATCTCAGTTGTATATAGGCGTGAGTATTAATCAAGGTTGGCAACGATGCGCAGGCGACACGAGAGAAATGTGTTGGTAGAGAATGTTAAATGAAATGTAAATTTCATTATTTGAGGAAGAGGTGTGAGAATTACAACTCTGTAGCTACAAGGAGAATGTATAGTCGGTAGTCCTTGCGTGTGTATGAAAAGGAAAGGGTGTGGATGCTTTCTTTCTTATTAAGAGAGAGAGAGGGGTGAGGGGTAGAGCGGGAGAGGGAAAGGGAAAGGGAGTGAGAGAGAGAGAGAGAAAGAGACGGGGATGGAGGGTGAGAGACAGAGAGAGACAGAGAGAGACACCAATAAACTCTTTCTTTCTCACTCACTTAATCACTCCCTCACTCACTTACCCACCCAATTACCCACTCACCCAACCGCCCACCCCCTTACCCCCCTTACCCACCCACCCCATTCCTCTATAAGACATACCAAACTTTCAGATTTGATTGGCCTCTCGTCCTCTCCTCATATACGTCTTATCCCCAGTGTAAATTTAGAACCCATCCCCTTCCCCATTGGCTCTGGGATGGGATGGAGACGCGAGGCTTAGATGGGGTTGTCTTCCAAGATATGAAATGGAGAAAGATGTAATTATTACGCGGAGCTGGAGAGGCTATTTAGGTGTTCTGATCTTTGTGTTTTCTTTTTTCTTTTTCTTCTTCTTTTTTTTCTGATTCTTTTTTTCCTCTTTATTTCTATTTTCTTCCGCGTTTCTCTTTTTTTTGCCTCTTTTGTATTTTTCTTTCATTATCTTTTTATCTGTCTATTTATCTATTATTCTATCTATCTATCTATCTAAGTTCCCCTCTCACTTTCTCTAGCTCTCTCTCTCTCTCTCTCTCTCTCTCTCTCTCTCTCTCTCTCTCTCTCTCTCTCTCTCTCTCTCTCTCTCTCTCTCTCTCTCTCTCTCTCTCTCTCTCTCTCTCTCTCTCTCTCTCTCTCTCTCTCTCTCTCTCTCTCTCTCTCTCTCTCTCTCTCTCTCTCTCTCTCTCTCTCTCTCTCTCTCTCTCTCTCTCTCTCTCTCTCTCTCTCTCTCTCTCTCCTCTCTCTCTCTCTCTCTCTCTCTCTCTCTCTCTCTCTCGCTTTCTCTTATGCTCTTTCTCATCCCCTCATTCTCTCTCTATTTCATAATTTGATCATAAACGAACACTGTCCATTCTTTTCCAAGCTCGAAGCAATTTATATAACGAACGCATTTTTTGCGGCTGTTGGTTCCAATGATCTTGAGTACTTTATCCTTTTTTTAGGTATCCTACAATCCTTCCAATTATCTTGAGGAGATTCTCCTTTCTCTCTCTCTCTCTCTCTCTCTCTCTCTCTCTCTCTCTCTCTCTCGCTCTCTCTCTTTATCTATCTATCTATCTATCTATCTATCGATCTGTCTATCTCTATATCTATCTATCTATCCATCTCTAATTTGCCTCGGAAGAAAAATTTTCTTCAATAAACGAGAGAACGGGATGAGAGGTTGTGTAATGAAGTCCTGTATGATGTGGTTGTTGC
>BOPN01002714.1:65000-75000 GCA_017312705.2 Penaeus japonicus | reverse complement strand
TATATATACATATATATATATGTATATATATATATATATGTGTGTGTGTGTGTGTGTGTGTGTGTGTATACATATATATATATATATATATATATATATATATATATATATATATATATGTATATATATATTTATATATTTATACATATATATGTGTGTGCGTGTGCGCGCGCGCGCGTGTGTATTCATATTTGCTATGTAATTCTCCTTTATTGCTTTAAACTATGTTGATTTTTTATTCTAAATTCTCTTTCTCTTAGTGCCACTATGCCCTCGATGCAACATTGCTAACAGATGGTGCATTGGCTTTCTACTTCGCATGTCTCCTTTGTTACATACCAGCGTTGATCACCAAGCCTACGTTACATACTCTCCTCCCAACGAGAAAACGTAGTCCCTAAAGACATCACGCTATGTAAGCAAAGAAGAATGCAAGAATGGTAGTTAGGCTCCCAAACAGTGGGGAACGTCCCAATTGAAGTGCCAATGTGCCAATAAGGTCAAGTATTTTGCTCAGCCCCGGAGACATGGTTTGGCTCGTGGAGACAAAATCGTGTCGGTGTTGATTCCTCTCGTTGGGATGTCACATTCCTTTTGCATGCGCCGCGAAGGTTGTTAAGGTCAACGGGCTCGAGTCCGCGGAGGGGAAAAGGTGAAGGCGTTGTGCCCAAGCCCTGGGGAGGAAGGCGCGCTGCCCTACTCCATGTCGTAAGGAAAGATCCGGGTTCTCGTATCACGACTCGTGACGTAGCGCAGTATCAGGTGACGTCACCTGTTGTTCACATGATAAAAAGTACAAATAATTCCACGTGCGTTAATTGCCCTAATATTGATTTTCTTCTTCCCCATCAGCGTGGAATCATGAGCTTTATCGTCAAGTGGGCCGATTTTAGAATTGATATCCCTTACGATGATGCAAACACGGAAAGATTTACAAGTTTTCAGGTTAGAGATAAACCAGCTCGAAGAAGAAGATTAAGTTTTGAGGATTTATGTTCCCTTGTGTTGCTTATCTTTTCGTAACATCTCAAAATCACTCATCACGACAATATGGAATAGCACTTAATACCCAATGGTCACATAGTCTAATACCGGATTTCATTCCTCAAAGAAACTCTGTCAGGGAGCATTTAAACCTTAATCCTTCTGATGTTGTGTCCGGGATCGCAAATACATCTGTTTTACAATACTGGTCCATCTTTAAATCCCAAACTCCTTTTGTGTTCATGCCAACTACCTGAGTGAAAACCCATGAAAAAGGAACTCAGTGCCTGCAGATTCAACGTCCCACGCTACACGTGCAACATTGCCGGATCCTGTGCGTCCTTTGTTCGGTATTCCCTCACGCCGCCCCTTCACTGAGTCCTCCTCGTCTGCGAGTTAGAGAGAGAGACAGGAGAGAGAGAGGGAGGGGGGGGAGAGAGAGAGACAGGAGGGAGAGAGAGAGAGGGAGGGGGGGAGAGAGAGAGACAGGAGGGAGAGAGAGAGAGAGGGAGGGAGGGTGAGGGAGGGGAAGGGGAGGGCGAGAGAGAGAGAGAGAGATGGGGTGTGAGGGAGGGTGGAGAAAGAGGGAGAGAGAGAGAGAGAGGGGGGTGAGAGGGAGAGAAAAAATAGAGTCAGAAAAAAAATGTACCGGCGAAAAGAGAGAGGGGAAAGCATAGGCAAAGAGACAGGAAAAAAGACAGAATAGGAGAAAGCTAGAGCCCAAAAGAGATAGCAAAAGAGAGAAAGAAAAAAAGAACCACACAGAAAGAGAGAAAGAGAACACGCAGAGAGAAAGACAGAGATAGAGAGATAGAGAAAATACAAAGACTAAAAGAGAGATGCACAGAGACAAAGAATATGAAACATAAAGGTAAAAAGGCGAAACGAAAGAAAAAAAGAGACAGACAGAGGCAGTAACACAAACAAATAAATATATAGAAAGACACTGAACCCAAACCACAGAGAAATAAAGACCATTAACCCATTCTTCACCATTGCAATGTCACTGTCTGCAGGGCCATGCAACCGAGAATCAGTGCATGACGAAACAACACGATCATGATTTGGCAACCTGAATTGTATTTCGTTGTCTATGTTTTATATCATAGTTATCATCTTTAGTGTTGTTATCATTATATTTGTTGTTGTTGTTGCTATTATTATTACTATTGTTATCATTATCTTCATTTTCGTGATCATTAATATCACTTTGCTAATATTTCATATCTATTCTAATACATCGTACCATAAGTCTTGACAATAATATAAAACAAATACAATTTAAGATACCCATCCCAGGGTTATTATCATCATCAATGTCAATATCATTATCATTATTGCTATTACTATTATCATCATTAGTATCACCCTCATCATCATCACCATAACTATAATCGATATTATTATCATAACTGCTATTTTCTGCTATTACCATTATCATTGTTATCATAATCATCATTATTATTGTTATGATAAATATTATTGTCACCTTCATTAGTAAAAGTAGCGTAGCAGTGGCAGTATTTCATTTTCAATATAATTATTATTGATATCATCATCAGTATTACCAGTATGATTGTTATTATTACAATTATTCATATATTATTAACATCATTATTATCATCATCTTTATCATTAGCATTAATAGTAGTAATAGTATTCTTGTCATCATTCTGTTTCTTATCATTATTATTATTATTATTTTTACTATCATTATACTCATTATTGTCGTCATTATTATCAGCATTTTTATCATCATAATTATCATTATGATATCTATCATTATCATTCTTATCATTATACTCATCATTTCACCTTACTGTTGTTGGTGGTGTTATTACCATCAGTATTATCATTATAATTCTGATCATTAGTATTATCATGCTTATTATCATTATCATATTTATGATTTTCATTATTATCATTCCTTAGAATTATGATCATTACTTACCATTATCATAATTTCTTATAATCAATGTTACTTATCATGATTATCATGGTCATTATCATTATCGTTATCAGTATTGTCATTATTATTGCCAAAACTATCAACATTATCAATAGCATCATTATCATGATTATTATCATTACTAATATAATTATCATCATCAATATTACCATTGCCATTTTCATTACTATTACCAATATCATTATATTTAGCATTATCATAGTTATTGCTATTACTACTAATAATAGCAAAAATAGTATTTATTATTACTATCATTATATATAGTATTCATTATAATTTTTATCATTATTATTGTCCATGCAATCATTTTAATCCTTCTCATGATTAATAAAAGTAGTATAATCATATACTGAGAACAATTAAGAATGACCAATTAGCAGAGACAAATTCAAGCATGTAAAATATATCAACCTTAGTGAAGGCAAACGTTTGTGAACAAATCTCGGCAGTTTTACATTTAAATGCAAATTACTTTATTACAATTACCTAATATTGAATAAATTCAAAATTACTTATAAGTAAAATAAAACAGTTCAGTCATGCATTATCAAATTGTGAAATTGCAAGCATGATGAATTATTAGGCTGAAAAGAAAAATATATAATCAAGAATTTCTAATAATGTAGATGTTATTATTGATATATGCAACACGTTCTATTGTAAGATACTAAATAAAAAAATAATGTGGCAATCCTTTTTTATCTAAAAATACAAATTCACTATTGAGTAATTGTGATATCTCACAATAAACTCATCTCTTATATCAGATCACTTCAGTAAATAAAACACTGGTTTATGTGTTACCCATTCGCTGACTCATTCAGCACTATGTACAATCTTTCCGGTATCAAAGCGCAGGCAAGTTACATAACATATCAATTTATACGTTTTTCACCAACGATATGATGAGAAAATAAAGTGTACATACCCAAAACATAGTGAACAGCGTCACAACCTGCTCGCCATAAAGTCCTATGAAAAAAGACTTCAGTCATGACCATGCCTTATTTTTCCTACGTTTTCTTTGCATACATATAGGGGATACCCATTCAAATCAGCGAATCTCTTATTTAACCCTTTTGAAGACAAACATGATGGAGACAAAGATGCATAGACAACCTGAAATCTGAAAGAAGCCATATGGATTTTAACAAACGAGCTAAATTTTACATATAATAGATATAAGGCGTATAAGTATGAAGAAAGTGAACCATGTTTCTGCCACGAGGGATTCGAACTCGCCTTGTCCGGAAGATCCGAAGTGTCGTATTAGCACAAGATTCTAATGGCCATTTTTCACATAAGCGCCGTTTTTAAGTTATTTCGTATAAGTAAGAAATTAGGAAAATAGCATTAAGTGCCTAAGCAATATTAGCCGTCCTGCCATCTTCCTTTCATCTTTTCAAAATGACCAAAATAACGATAGCCATAAATTACTGCAATGACGTCACTGTTTACTACCTACGTCACAACTATTTCGTCGTTTTTCGTATAGCAGACGAATTTCGGTAATTTGACAGAACTGTTGATAACAAACACGAACTTACCAGCAAAACAAATACAAAGATGTTGTATTAACAAAAAAAAAAAAAAAAAAAAAAAACATGCATCATGTTGAGCCTACATATGCAAAGAAATTCTTTTCTATATATTACTCAACAAATTGACAAATTTTGTTTATGCAATAAACGCTTATTACCATCTGACATTTAAGTCAATCATTTGTGAATAGTTGTGTATCAGATGCCATGAAACAGATGAATATTTCATTGCATATTATGAACCACATGTCAAAACACAATCATATTTTCATTATAATCAGCATTACCATTATCGTTATCATTATTGTTGTCTTTATCATTATCGTTATCATTATTATCATTATCATTATCGTTATCATTATTATCATTATCATTTTTGGTATCATTATGATCATTATTGTTAACTGTAGTGGTAATAGTATCCTTGTTATTATCATAATCATTATTATGATCATTATTAATGTAATCAATATTCCAACTATTATCATATGTATCAACATCTTAATTATCCTCATATATAACCATTTTCATATCATTATTATTATGTCATCAGTATCAGTATCATTCTCATCATCAGTATCATTATTATCTTTATTAGTATCATTATTGTTATTATTAATATTGAGTTTTCATTATTATTATTATTATCATCATTATCACCACTATCATATCATTATTGATATCATCATCATTACCATTATCATTATCACTACCATTGCTCTTATCAATTTCATTTTCACTATTAATACTATTACTGCTATTATTGTTTTTTATCATTAATATTATTTGCATTAGTAATAGCATCGTTGTTATCTTTATCATTATTATTGCTAATGTTGTTGTTTCCGCCATTATCATCATTATTATAATTATCATAATCGTTATCATTAGTATCATAATGACCATTATCATTATCATTTGTATTATCATTATTGTTATCAAAGTCATTATTAGCATTATCATTCCTGCTATTATCGTTATCATTGTCATTATTATCAATCTTATTATCATAAGTTGTAGTAGTAGTAAAGGTATTGTTATCACTATCCTTGAAATTATTATTATTATTTTTACTATTATTATTGTTGTTGTTATTTTTTTACTATCATTATCATCGTCATTAGTATTTTTATCGTTTTTATTGTTATGATTATTGTTATTGATGTCATTATCCGTATTACTAAAATTGCAATTATCATCATCGTTTTTGTCATTATTCTGTTTTTTATTATCTTTGTTGTTATTTCTGTTCTTACTATTTTCTTTATTACAGTGGTATTTCCTCATTAGTATTGTATTCATCATTGTTACATCATAATTACTATTGTCACTATAAATTTTATTCTCATAATCATCATCACTCTTATTGTTATTATCATCATCATAATGAGGATAATTCTCATCATTGTTAGTACTGTTATTATCATTATCATTATTATTGGCATTATTACTATAATCATTATGGCTATTCTAATTTGCTCAATATCATTGTCATTACTATCGTCACTATCTTTATTAATATCATTACAATGATTATCATCATTATCATTATTGCTACTGCTATTATCATTACTATGTTACTATTATATCATTGTTTATCAGTATTCATATTGGTATCATTACGATCATCATCATATATATCATCATTATTATCATTATCATTATTATTATTGATATTACCACTACTGATACTACAAACATTCAATTTATCATTAAGTCCGTTACTGCTACCCTTATCATTATGATTATTACCACCATCATTCTTATCATAATTGCTGTTATTGATCGTATTGTCATTGCAATTATTATTATCATTACTTTAATTATTACTATATTACTCTTGCTGTTATCATCCTCATTATCTGTATCATTATTATCTCTCCTTTCTTGGCGTGTTTCGTCTTTACTTCCTCTTTGCTTTTCTCTTCTCCGTTTACTTGTCTCTCTGCCTTTCTACTTGTCTGTCTGTTTGTCTCCCAGTCTTTCTTTCTGTTTGTTTGTCTGCTTACCTGTCTGCCTGTCTTTCTTTGTGTTTGTCTGTCTGTCTGCCTGTCTTTCTTTGTGTTTGTCGGCCTGTCTTTCTTTCCGTTTGACTGTCTGTCTGTCTTTCCGTTTGACTGTCTGCCTGTTTTTCTTTCTGTTTGTCTGTCTTTCTTTCTTTCCGTTTGACTGTCTGTCTGTCCTTCCGTTTGACTGTCTGCCTGTCTTTCTTTGTGTTCGTCGGCCTGTCTTTCTTTCCGTTTGACTGTCTGCCTGTTTTTCTTTCCGTTTGTCTGTCTTTCTTTCTTTCCGTTTGACTGTCTGTCTGTCTTTCTACCTGTCTTTCAGTCAGCCTGAGGTTTATTAGCTTGTCGTTTCAACTTACTGCACGTGTGATGAATGCACGGCCATGGTCGTCACTACGTCATCAATCTGGGCTTAATGGTTGTCATATTTCTGGAACAAATGTTTAGTGTTGTTCTCAGGAAGGGGTGGGGGGGGGGGGGGAGTGAACGTTATATACTTGTGAATGAGGGAAAGGATGAGAATGACTGTTTGTATGTGTCTCTATATCTCTTTGTCCTTTCACTCTCTCTTATCTTATTTTATTTTATTTTTCTCTCTCTGTCTCTCTCTCTCTCTCTCTTTCTCTGTCTCTCTCTCTCTCTCTTTCTCTCTCTCTTTCTCTCTCTTTTTCTCTCTCTCTTTCTCTCTCTCTCTCTCTCTCTCTCTCTCTCTCTCTCTCTCTCTCTCTCTCTCTCTCTCTATTTCATTTTCTATCTCGTTCTCATTCTCTCTATCTCTCTATCTCATTCTCTCTCTCTCTCTCTCTCTCATTCACTCTCTCTTTCTCTCTCTCTCTCACTCTCTCTCTCTCTAAATCAGAGCAAAACAAATAGTTTTCTTTCAGGATTCTCCTTTTCCGTTTTCTTTCAGGGTTTTCTTTCTTTTATCAGTTTCCAGTCGGGATTCTATTGCCTTAGTCTTTTTTCTTTTATTTTTTTCTTGAATCTCTTTTTTCTGTAGGGATTGTAGGGATTGCGTTTCTCTGTTGGGATTTATTTTACCTATCAGGATTAATGACATCTAGCGGGATTAATTTCATCTGTCGGGATTTAAGTTTATCTAGTGGGATTAATTTCACCTATCGGAATTAAAGAAATCTATCGGGATTAATTTAATCTGTCGGAATTAAGGTTTTTTTTATGTTGGGATTAATTTCACCTATCAGGATTAATGACATCTAGCGGGATTAACTTCATCTGTCAGGATTTAAGTTTATCTAGTGGGATTAATTTCACTTATCGGGATTAATGACATCTAGCAAGATTAAATTCATCTGTCGGGATTTTAGTTTAGCTATTGGGATTAATTTCACCTATCGGGATTACTGAAATCTATCGGGATTAATTTTATATGTCGGGATTTTAGTTTAGCTATTGGGCTAACCTTCCATTTGCTTCGGGAATGGACTTACCAGCAATCTTTCATTTCTCTTTTTGTTCGTTATTTCTGGATCTCATCATAAGAATTGCTATCCAGTGGAAAACCGTTCTTTCATTTTCGAAATAATTTGATTTAGCAATTGTTGAGTTCATGTTGCAATGTCTTTGTATTTTTCTTTCTCTGTTTGTTTCCATTTTTTATCTTTGGGTGTACCGAGACCGGTCATAAATTCTAAATTACCTTGATCCAAATACAAAGAGTATTGAGAGGAGGGAGGGGAGGAAAGAAGAGGATGAGAGAGAGGAAAAGAGAGAGAGAGAGAGAGAGAGAGAGAGAGAGAGAGAGAGAGAGTGACGGCCAGAGAAACAGAAATAGAGAGTTAGAGTGTGAGACCAGCCGAGTAGGCAGACAGCCTAACAGAGAGTGCGTGAGTGAGAGAGATTGCGGGGGGATGATATATGTATATGTGTATTTATACATATATATATATATATATATATATATATATATATATAGAGAGAGAGAGAGAGAGAGAGAGAGAGAGAGAGAGAGAGAGAGAGAGAGAGAGGTTGAGTAATTACTCAGCGTAATATCACTTCCTTTTTAGAAAGTAAAGAGAGAAAGAGAGAGAGAGAAAGAGATTGAGCAATTACTCAGTGTAATATCACTTCCTCTTTAGAAAGTAAAGAGGGAAAGAGAGAGAGAGAGAGAGAGACAACCAGCAGAACTTGACTATAACTCCTGGCTGCTCTTCACTTTGCTTGGCGGGCTCGCCTCAGTGCATACAAGCCCGGCGTAGCATCTGCTCCGCAAATCTGGCTTATCCTTATCCTTATTTACTTTGCTTAATAAAAAGTTTTTTTCAAACCAACTAGTAGTTTCACTTAAATTACATTGGTTACCACGAGTGACAGAACTTTGGAATCATGGATACCAGCTTCAGCCTCCCTCCCTACAATCCCTCCAACCCGCATCTTTGGTTGGCTCAGATAGAGGCTGATTTCGATGTCCGTCGCATCACCAGTTCCACCGCCAAATACAACCATCTTGTTCGTGGCCTCCAGCCGGAAGTTGCTGAGCTTCTGTAAGACATCATCCTCGACGCAGACAGAAACACATACGACGAACTGAAGGAGGCCTTCTTACGCCGCTTCGCCGCCCAAGATGCCAGGCAGAGCCAGTCTTTCATCACCACTATAGAGCTGCACGGCCGTACCCCATCCCAGCTCCTACGACACATGCAGTCCCTCCTCCAGCGCATGGTATCGGGCGTCTCAACATCTTTCCTTCGGCAACTTTTTTCTAAATAAAATGCCCCCTCAGTGCGTGCACATTTCCTCATCACCGAATCTCTATCCCTTGACCAGGTTGCCAGTATTGTCTATAGCCTCATGGAAACCATACCCGCCGCCCCGGCTCCAACAGCCTCTTCCCCTCCAGGGATTGCCGCCGCCTCCTCCTAGCCCCGCGATCCCACACCCACCGCTACGGACCTTCTACAGCAGATTCTCTGGAAATTGAACTCACGGGTTCCACATCCAGGGGATCATGATAGCTGGTCACGCTGCCAGAACCCATGCGGCGTCTTCCCCTGTGACGCAGAGGCTCTGTTTCTACCATAGCTCCTTTGGCGATCGCGCGTACCGTTGCGCCCCGCCTTACTCTTGGCCGGGAAGCGCCGAGTGCAGGAACTACCGGCGCCCACCTCCTGCACTCACAAGCGGCGCTTCCTGCACATCTCTGACCCCACCACCGGTTTTCTCTTTCTGGTCGACACTCGTGCCGAGCTCAGCCTTCTACCCGCCACTTCAGGTGAAAACGTCAAACTCCTGCTGTTATGTTCCTTCAAATAGCTAACGTTTCTCAGATCCAGACCTTTAGAAAACGATCTTTAACACTCGATTTAGGTCTCAAGCGGCGTTTCCATTGGCCTTTCATCGTAGTGGACGTAGACTAACCCATCCTTCTTGAATCATTTTCACCTCGTGGTAGACCTACACGCCAGAACCCTCACGGACGCTTCCTCCGGTAACATTGCTCATGGATTGTCGGCCACGAATGCTGTTCCCAGACTCCAGGC
>BOPN01002714.1:45000-47500 GCA_017312705.2 Penaeus japonicus | reverse complement strand
ATATGCATGCAATACGTATAATATATATACAATAATAGCTTAATAGCCAGCAATAATAATAATATGTATAATATGCCTATAATAATAATAACCAGCAATAACCAATAATGGCATAATAATATATAATATGTAATATCTTTATATAATAATATTTTTAGCAACAATAATAATGCATGCATACAGCAATAATAACTTAATAACAATAACAACAGCCAATAATAACCGTAACAATAATAATAATAGCTGTAACCAGCAATATAATAACAATAATAATAATAATAATAATAATAATAATAATAATAATAATAATAATAATAATAATAATAATAATAATAATAATAATGATGATGATGATGATGATGATGATGATGATGATGATGATGATGATGATGATGTATGTGTGTGTTTGTGTGTGTGTGTGTGTGTGTGTGTGTATGTGTGTGTGTGTATGTGTATATATATAACATACAACAATAACAGCAACAATAGCAACAACTGTAATAATAGCACTCTATATAACAGCTCTTTATATATATATATATATATGGCAGCGAGTAGGAGAGTCGTCAATGTTAGGTCTCAACGATATTAAGTGTAAAATTATGTATATCCAGTGATCCGTGGCGGCACAGCATAAGGTGAAAATATCTGTGAATGTCTAGAGTGCATATACGAACGAAATAGAAATAAGAAATTACACAAGTGTTATAGAAAATTCAAAAAAGAAAGAATGCCACAGGAAAGCTAGTCCTTTCAAAGGCATGGAGATTGCCAAAAAGTGCCACAATATAAATGAAGGAAAACATTTTATACCATCTATTATAGTGATTTGTAAGTATACAATGCAGTGTGAAGACATTTGAGGATGTTTGAATACATTCCTAATATAAAATCATACCATCCAAGCAAACCAACAGAAAATGAGACAAACATCGCTTACACGCTCCCTATAGATGCCACGCTAACACCAGTGCCAAGGGTCAAAGGTGACCAATTACCATTCAACATCTTGTCTGAGTAAAATAAATTCCTAGTTCGTGAGTACATTATACTATAGAATCACATATGTCATGTTTTCAGTGTTCATAAATCTAATCATGCAACCACACTGAGTATCAGTCAGGAAAATAATTCCTAATGGAAGCCCAATCCTAAGCGATGGCATCCTTAACGGCCGAGGTCACACTTGGACGCTCATACGGAACAGGTACCAACTAGTAAACACCTCTCCGAAATGTTGCCAGATATATATATATACCATTCCCTACTATATATATTTCAACAAATTATCATGCATGAGCACATCATAATTCACGTGCGTGTGTATGCACGCGTAGACATTGTTATATGAGTGCTGTGTACATACATACGGGCGTAGGCATCCGCTTGGAGTATGTGCATAATTGCATATTTGTATATTTATATGCGTCTATGCTGTGAATGCACAGGGATAATCTATATATAGAAACGTACATAAGTGCGGGCATGGGAGCGCGCATAAACATGCAAGCATGCATTTTTGCATAGGCCCTGCACGTGTATGTAAATAAATGTCCATTCTCACTAGAGTGGACCGAGAGGTAGTTAGATAGATCAGGGGATACTATGATTTCCTAATAACACGCGCGATTAACTCAAACGTGTTATTGGAGATTAAAGGTAGCCTCCTGACTAAAATTACTCCCCCCACCATGTACAATTAAGGCCGGTAGGTGGGGGTATCAGGCCCCACCCCTCTTAAATATGATTTCCCAGTCAAGAAAACGGCCCCCATTCCACGGAAGCGAAAAGTGCTAAAAATATCCGGTTAGACCCAGGCCGCCTAAAGATGATGAATTTGTGCACATACAATGTAAGGACTCTGAGAACAGAATCTGATCTTTTGACACTGCTTGAGGAACTTTCATTTATTTAATGGGATATTGTAGGACTTTCTGAAGTTAGAAGACTAGGCAAAGAACAGAAATTACTAAATGATGGTCACTTACTATATTGGAGAGGTAAACCCCTGGATAGCAAACAAGAATTAGGAGTAGGTTTCTTAGTTCACAAGTGCCTCGAAAAGAATATTAGGGAATTCTACAGTGTGAGCAAAAGAGTAGCTTCTGTAATACTGAAACTAAACAGATATAACCTAAAAGTTATCCAAGTATGCGCTCTTACCGTCAGTCATAGTGATGAGGAGATAGAGAGCTTCTATGAAGTTGTGCAAGCAGCTACCGATAGAGCAAAAACCCATTTTACCGTGTTTATGGGGGATTTTAATGCCAAGATAAGAATAAGGGGAGATGGAGAAACCTCGGTTGGGAAACATGGAATAGGCACCAGAAATGAGAAAGGGCAAAGGCTAATAGAATTCGCTGAAGTTGGATCCCTTAAAATTATGAATATATACTTCGAAAAGAGACCCGGGAGGAAATGGACATGGAAATCACCATCCAGCATTAAAAACGAAATTGACTTCATAGTCACAAATAGGCGCGGCATTGTACAAGACGTA
>BOPN01002714.1:27500-30000 GCA_017312705.2 Penaeus japonicus | reverse complement strand
ACCACAAACACAACCAATGATATATGAACAACCTTTATATACTTGCCGTTGGTAATGGTGTTGCTTCAATCGCTATTGATGGCTTTATGAACTGCCACAATACCTGTAGTAACTTATTTGAGCTGCACTGTATTCGATATGTTAGCAGTATTAGGGACTGCAGATGATCTCATGATGTTACTGTGCATTCACTCATGGCCCATCATTCAATACGCAACTGGTTTCACGACTGGTTGATATGCGTGATGGTTTTGATTGGTGGCTTCGGTGGCCAAATACGATGAAAATAACCTTCTATCATACGATCCTTGTTGTATATAGTTTATAAAGGTGTATGTGAGAGAGAGAAAGGGAGAGCGAGGGGGAGAGAGGGAGAGAGAGAGAGAGAGAGAGAGAGAGAAAGAGAGAGAGAGAGAGAGAGAGAGAGAGAGAGAGAGAGAGAGAGAGAGGGGGGGGGGGGGGAGAGAGAGAGAGAGAGAGAGAGAGAGAGAGAGGGGGGGGGGGGGGAGAGAGAGAGAGAGAGAGAAAGAGGAAAGACAGAGAGAGAGAGAGAAGGGGGAAGAGAGTGTGTGTTTTCTGAATTCATTAATATTCGCAAGTAATATGTAGACTCGCATGGTACTTGTAATTCATATTGGAACCTACGTTCGTTCAGTTCCGTAAAGTAAACCAATAAGCCACTATAAAGCCAGAATTAATTTGATATGTCAAAAGCATCTTTAAGAAGAAACTAAAACTTCAAAAAAGATGAAATAATCCAGTGAAGTACAAAATATGTAAGAGGGAGGGCCAAAACTCTTTTTTTTAATTTTATTTTAATTAAATTGAATACTTTAATTAACAAAAGCTACCAACACATGGACTGCCGTAGGGCCCGAGGAGTCGTAAAGTGCTGTCCTCGTCTCAAGACATCGCCTCAGGACATTGATTCAAGACATTACTTCAAGACGTTACATGAAAACGTTGCTTTAAAAAAAAACGTTGCTTTAAAAAAACGTTGCTTTAAAAAATGTTGCTTCAAAATGTTGCTTCCAGACGCTGCCCTAAAGACGTCGCTTCAAAGCATGGTATGTAGACGTTACTTTACAACGTACCTTCAAAGCGGGACGTTGTTTCAAGACATTAATGATTAAATATTCAATTCGTTGTATAAAACGTAGCTTAAAATAATAGCTTCATGACGTTGCATCAAGACATTACTTCAAGACGTTGCATGTAGACGTTGCCTTATGATGATGTCTGAAATCGTTGCCTTAGACGCAGATATTTTCTTTCCTAGGGATATGATCCTTCGTGTTTCCTTACTTTTAACTGGGATCATTTGCATGTATTAACTTCTCTTTTATTCTCTTCTTCTTCTCTTCCTCCTCTTCCTCTCTTACCTTTTTCTTTTCTTTCTTTTGAATGATATTAACTTTCATTCGGCTGTTGTCCAACTTTCTGCTGTAGCATTTTGTATCTTTTTCTTCTTCTTCTTCTGTACTTTTTTTTTCTTTCATTCTAACGATAAAAGCCTTCATTGTCATTGTTGTTTTTATTATTTTTTATCACCATCATCATCATTATTGTTATCAGTATCAGCAGCATTATCATTGCGTGTGTGCGTGTGTGTGTGTGTGTGTGTGTGTGTGTGTGTGTGTGTGTGTGTATGTGTGTGTGTGTGTATATATATATATATATATATATATATTTATGTATACATACATATATATATATATATATATATATATATATATATATATATATATATATATACATACACACACACACACACACACACACACATATATATGTATATGTATATATATATATATATATATATATATATATATATATACATACATATATATATATATATATATATATATATACATATATACATATATATATTTATGCATACATATATATATATATATATATATATGTAATATGCCCAGTCTTCGAGACAATCGAAATTCCATCGGATCAATTTTCTATAATTATGCCTATTTCATAACTATGACCTTTGGTGTCGTTATTGCTGCACCTATCATTGTTGTTTTGCTTTGCATCACATCAGAGTAATTTCTTCAGAGCACTGATGTTATTTTAGATTATTGCTTTAAGCTTTTGATTACCGTGTCAGCGCGCCCCTAAAGAAATGTTGCATATCTAATCATCATTTACTCCCTGTGTCGTAGCCTCAGAGAGTCTAACTTCCAGTCGCACCTTCACTTTGGAGCTATGTCGACCTACATAAATCATTTATAAAACTTAATCAAACAGAGTCTATTGTTTTGTTTTTTGTTTTTGTTTTGTTTTGTTTTATTCACCTGTTCTCAATCAGACCCCCCCCCCCCCTCCCTCCCCTCACCATTGTGCAAAATTGAATAGTGAATAAAGCGACAGCTAGGATTAACGATAAAAAATATACATCAGCGGCTGGATCTGCCGTATACCAGATCATAACTAAATTGGGTATTCTGGAATGGTGCTGAGCCTTGCACTATTTAGCCGATTG
>BOPN01002713.1:191020-194511 GCA_017312705.2 Penaeus japonicus | reverse complement strand
CTTCTTCTTCTTCTCCTCCTCCTCCTCCTCCTCCTCCTCCTCCTCCTCCTTCTTCTCCTCCTCCTCCTCCTCCATCTCCCTTTTCTTCCTTGTCTCTGTTGGTCCGACCGCGCTCCGAGCCACTCTCCTTGTATGAAAGCTAATTGACCAATATTGTTTACTTTTCCCTTTCCTTTCACAACCTCTTGCGAAACACTCGCGACATGAAAAATGTTTAAACATGTCAACACGCCGCGAGAATATGAAATTCAAAAGACCACGGCTGCCACACTCGCATGCATTTCTGTCGCACTCAAAAGGAGACATAGCCTTTAACTGGGGGAAAGTAGATATAGGTATAAAATAGAAAACACAGTTAACATCAAACGCTATCAACATAAATAGAAAACGGGCAATCCTGCAATAATTACAACATTAAAAAACAACATTAAGCTAACACGCGCAAGAGCAAGTACTCATCAGCATCCACTTGGCTCCTGTTGATGACCCTATTAATCGCAAATTGGACCAATTTAGCGAGAACACTAATTGAAAGCAGAAACCAATGATCAAAATCTCGATCATCTTCGATCGCTTGAATCAACTTTGTGTTCATATTCGTCTGGGGACTTTGCAACTGCACGATTGCTCGGAGAAATAATTTTGGACATCCGCGTCAGCCGAATGGAAATCCCGCGAACTGACTTGCAATTTCCATTTTCAATATAAGCGGGATTATTAACACGTATTGCAGCTGGCAAAGCAATTTCTAGGATTTTATTAATGTGCGATTCTAGCGACTCTGGCAGCCATCTGTAATACTACCATAATAATGCAGACGCCAAGCTCAACATGATAAAGTTTTTTGAGAAGCTTCCATTTCTTTCAACTTATTTCTTTTCTTTCATTAATCTCATGATAACGAGGATGTAAATTTGAATACTGTTCTTACTTTTTTAATCTCTACATAATGGAGTCAAAGAAAAAAAAGTAAAACGCTCTGCTAACTAACGGTGCACTTTGCGAACTCAAACTAACTTTGAATTCACCAAGAACGACATCCACATGCGACACATCATACAACTAAAAACACGTAACGATACACTGAACACGTAGAATGCACACGTAACCTATCATGTGCCTAAGCAAGGGGAAAGATCTGAGCTTACGCAAGGGAGCGTCAGACCTCATTAGCCAGTGGTGAAGCCGAGCTTTTCCTCCCGGGCAAATATTTGTCTGCCGCGGAGGCCAGCCATGCCTAATGGCGGTCGGGCGGAGGCCATGAAGCGCTGACATCACTTAGCGCCTACTTGACGTGCCTTCCGACGGGGGCGGCTCCTGGCAACACGTGGCGAGAGGTCGAACGCTGTTGCAATGCCGAGCATGCAGTTCGTGCAATGGGGGGAGGACGTGCGTCACGAGAAGGGAACGGGCGCTTGCGGGCAGACGAGCGGGCGGGCAGACGGCCCCACGGGCGGAATACCTGTAGGCGTAGAGTCGTTGACGCGGATTTTGGGCGTGTCGGGACACAGGTGGTGTTCGTCCAGGGAGCTGGAGGTGATGGGCGTGTTGGGCGTATTGGGCGTGTTGGGGCTGGTGGTCTCGCCGTCGTCAGAGCGCGACGAGAGCCGCCCGGAGCCCCGTCTGCCCTGAGGGGTGTGGGCGTGGGCGTGGGCGTGGCCATGAGGGCACACGACCACGCTGCTGCTGCTGCTGCTGGTGCCTGCAAGGGCGGGACTCTGCCCGGCGGGCGACTTACATGTGGGCGAGTCCTCGTCGTCGACCTCCTCGCCGTCCACGTTGAGCGACGGGCACGACGAACTCAGGCGGCTCAGCCCGCGGCCGCTCTGCAAAGACACAAAACAAACATTAGTCTTCAAAGGTTGCACAAGGCAGGGGAAAGGACGTTAGTTCATGCTCGGGACACTCCTCCGAGCCCAGCACGCGATGCCTCACACAGCACGCAGAGGTATGAGTATGGTATGGGTCCTAAGCCTGTAGTCTCGCCGGGTCAATTCCGAAACGGATTCTAATGTCAGAAATGCAATCTCCGGTAAAACGTCAAAAAATCAAGCGTATCACTTGGTCTGGAAAAATCGCTTTGGCAACTGTGCAAACAATCTCGATATTAAAGGCTCGTTGCAGAACTCGGAAATATTGCAACGGATGGTAATGCCATTTCCTCTCGCTGTCCCGCTTTCCCTCTCCTCTCTTACTGACTGACTAATTGTGTATGACTGGCTGTCGTATTGACTGACTGACTGATTATCTGTCTGTCTGTCTCTCTGTTTCTCCACTGTTTCCTCATTCCCCAATGACTGTCTGCCTGTCAGTTTGTCTGTATGCCTGTCTGTCACTTTGTCTCACCTGTCTCCCCATTTCCTCATGACTGCTCGTCTGTCTATCTCTCTGTTTCCCCTCTGCGTCTTCCATCCCCGCATAATTTCCCCTATTCCTTCTCTCCCTCCACCTCTGTTTCCCCCCATCGTTCCAGGAGGGGAAGAAGCTGGACGGGGAGTTAAGTTTTTGTGTTATTGTGCCTGTCCTATGGGTAGGGGAGTGGGGATGGGAGGTTGGGGAGCAGAATAAGTTGTTTATCAACTAATACCCGTCCAATACCCCCCCACCCCCCTGTCCCAGTCAAGAGCTTCGTGCGAAAAAGTAAACAAACACAACAGTACTCAAGGGTCCTCGCGTCCGCACCAGCGAGAGAGAGATTCCCTGAACCATCCGTGAGCAGTCTTACATCATCAGAGGAGAGTGGATGGGGGAGGAAAGGGGGAGGTAATGGGGAAGGAAAGGATGAGGGAAGGGGGGAGGGGTGGGGGAAGTAATGGGGAAGGAAAGGATGACGGAAGGGGGGAGAAAAGGGAGAGGCAAGGAGGAAGGAAGAGGTAGAGAGGTAGAGACGGAGAGCGAGAGAGGGAGGAGAGGAGGGAGGGAGAGAGAGAGAGGGAGAGAGAGGGAGAGAGGGAGGGAGGAAAGGAGAGGAGAGAGAGAAGAGAGGGGGAGAAATTATAGGGAATAGAGAAATAAATGGAATAAAGAAGGAAAGAACGTGGTCAGGTGGGGAAAAAAAAGGAAGATACGATGGAAGGAGAAGGACAAAGGGAAAGGGAGAGTACAGGAAAAAAAAGAGGAAGGAGGTGGCAGCGAGAGAAGGGGAAGCAAGAGGAGAAAGAAAGAAAGAAAGAGAGAGAGAGGGAGAGGGAGAAGAAGAACCTGGCACTGAAGAGCCCAAAGCCTCGTGGCTGTATGGGAGGTGCGTGCGTGGCGTCGAGGCTGGCGGTGCCCCTCCAACGCTCCCAGGGATCGATGTTTTCACTAAATCACAAGGAAGCTCTTAGTACACGCCGGGCAAGCCTTACACTCCGGGCCACCTGAAGCCACAAGGGGGTGAGGGGAGGAGGGAGCTCGGACTATCGGTGGGATGACCACTTTGGACTAGTCGGTGTGAGCTGTTTGTAATGTGGCGTGAATAGTGCTTTCAGTTTCTGTCTCTGTTTGTGTAT
>BOPN01002713.1:183520-186020 GCA_017312705.2 Penaeus japonicus | reverse complement strand
ATGGACACGCATTACCGCGCCTTATAACAACAACTTCAACAACTACAGCAACAGCAATAAATTTCTCCATTTAAGCGCTCTCTATTTCAAATGCTCCTCCACCCCCTTTAACATCCGTTTTGTTTTGTTTGTTTGTTTGTCTTAAACTACAACTTCTAGCACATTGAATGGCCGTGACTAGTGGAGGGGGTTGTAATGATGAGAAAGTATGGAAGAAAAGCAAAGGGAGGGAGGGAGGGAGGGGGAGGGGGAGGGAGAGGGAGAGGGAGAGGGAGAGGGAGGGAGAGAGGGAGAGGGAAAGGGAGAGGGAGAGGGAGAGGGAGAGAGAGAGAGAAGAATGTGTGTGTGTGTGTGTGTGTGTGTGTGTGTGTGTGTGTGTGTGTGTGTGTGCGTGTCCGTCCTTGGGGCAATCGCAAGATAATATCACAGCCAGACAATGGTCAAAGCGGGAGGTCAACAAAGGGATCTCCCGCCGTCTGTCTTCGGGGTTTCCATTCCTCAGCCTCCTCCTGGATGCAAAGGACGTGATAATAAGCATGCACCTCGATAAATACAAGCAGCGCGAATAATAATTACTTTCTCTGTATATTTCTCTTCCACCCTTCCCTCTTTCTCTTTCTCTCTATCCTTCCTTCTTTCTCCCACACTCCATCCTTCCATCTCACCTTTCCTCTCCTCCAGTCTCCCCCCCCCCTCCCCCCTCCAAGAAATACCTCCATCCTCAAGAAGCGTGGCAAGCAAGCAAGCAATCACAAAAAAGATTTCTATAACGGGGTGGGTGGGGTGGGGGTGGGGGTGGGAGTGGGGCCTTCCGGTCTGCGGCAAAGTCTATTACCAACCCCTTATCTTCCAACTCAATTTTGTGCCAGCCGCTAAGACCGTCCTCGGAGCATGTGTAATGTGTTCATTGCCGCCTCACGCTCCACCCATCAAACACACGCGCTCGCCACATCATGTCACTTTAAAAGGAGACTGGGGAAAAAATGGTATATTTTGTTTCTGGGAACTCGGGCGGCTACGAGTTGGTTCATTGCCGTTCGGGGCTTCGTCATACAAGAGGAACTGAAAGTAAAAACGTTGAAAAAATCCATCCCTCGATATATACAATATATACAAAGAAATACACACATACATACATATCTCAATACATACATACACACACACAAAGCCCCTCCCCTTTGCAAGACGAAGAACACATACCTATCCATCCTATTCTAGACAGACATAATGCAAAACAAACAAACAAACAAACAAGCAAACGCAACCGACCAAGGAAGGAGGGAAAGGCGACGGAAAAGTAGCAGTAGGTTCGTTCCTCATTTCATCAGAGCGACATCTGATGAAACCATACCGTTGCATGTAATATTATACCCCCCCCCCCTTCCCCCCATCCAATCTCCTTCCCATCTTCACCTCACTCCAATCCTTGCCTCTCCTCGTCTCCCCCTCCTCCCCTCCCCTCCCCTCACTTCACACACCCATTCTACATAGTGTTGTGTTTATTACCCTCGTGCCTTTGACCTGAAATGAATCTCCACCTCTGCAACCGAAATCATCTCTCTATCTGTATCATTATCTTTATATCTATAACTCCCTCCCTATTTCTCTCTTTCCTTCTCCTCTCTCCTTCTCTTTCCCTCTCTTTCTCTTTCTCTCTCCTCCTCTTTCTCCCCCTCATCGGTCTCCCCATCCTGGCATAATTAACTCATCTCCGTGTCTATCTTCAAGCCGCCTGTCAACTGAGAGTCCAATCCATCATGTCTAGTCTCCCTCCCTCTTCTCATCCATCCCATCCATCCCGTCTATCCATCTATCCTTCAACCTCCATCCCCTCCGGACTATCCTCTTCAATTCTTTCAGAACTACATTCCATCTCGCCTAGCCACTCCTAGTCCTTCAACCCTCCATCCCAACCCATCTATCCGCTCCCATACCACCCCCGCCCCTCACTCACTCCCAACCACCTCTCCACTCATTCGTCCACCTCCGTCCCGACCCACAACCCCCCTCCCACCCTCAATCTCCATCTCCATCTCTATCCTCCACCCTCACGCGGCCGAGTCTCCATTCCGTCGCCGCGATAAAAAATCCACCCGATCTACAACTGTCATAAACTCCTGCTGATGCTCGCTATCTCTGTCTATTTATTCCTTTCTCCTTTCTTCCCGAATGGAGAAAATAATGTACCTTGGCGTCTGTTCTCTCTCTCACTTCTACAGCCTCGCGTCGGTCGGAGGTTTCTTTACAGTACTACCCCCACCCCCCCACCCCACCCCCCACCCCACCCCAAAAATATATATATATATATACACAGAAAACATTATAAAATAACATACATAAACACGGGTGTAAAATGGAGTGTCTCTTTCTTTACAGACCACGCCAAAAAAAAGAGATACAAATCATAAATTCAAAGATAAAAAAAGATACCTATATAAAGCACGGGTGTAAAAAAGGGGGTACCTCAAGTACACGCAACGGCGCACGCTATACAGAGCTA
>BOPN01002713.1:173520-178520 GCA_017312705.2 Penaeus japonicus | reverse complement strand
GGGAGGGAGGGAGGGAGGGAACGAAGGGAGAGGAAAGGCGGGAGGGAGAGGGAACGAAGGGAGGGGAAAGGGCGAGAGGGAGAGGGAGAGGGAGAGGGAGAGGGAGAGGGAGAGGGAGAGGGAAGAAGGGAGTGAGCGGGAAGAGGGAGTGAGGGTGGAAGAGGGAGTAAAGGAGGGAGGGGGATAGAGAGGGAGAAGGGAGAGAGAGAAGCAGAGGGAAGAGGAAGGGGAGAGGGAGAGGAGGAGGGAGGGTGATAGGGAGGGTGATGGGGAGAGGGAGGGAGGGAGGGAGGGAGGGAGGGAGGGAGGGAGGGAGGGAGGGAGGGAGAGAGAGAGAGAGAGAGAGAGAGAGAGAGAGAGAGAGAGAGAGAGAGAGAGAGAGAGAGAGAGAGAGAGAGAGAGAGAGAGAGAGAGAGAGAGAGAGAGAGAGAGAAGAGAGACGCGACGCTCCAATTTCACACTTCTTAAGCCGCCATTCTTAGTCAGGACTCGCTTAATTCCGCGAAACCTTCGTCATTTCGCCCGTATGATCTCCCTTCATTAGACCATGACATTTTTTCCTCTTCGCCCTCGCCCTCGCCCTCGCCCCCGCCCCCCTCCCGCTCTCCCACACCCTCTTCGAAGAAAAAGCCTCCTCCCCTTTTTCAATCGGACACTTTTTTTGTAATTTCTTTTTAATGTTTCATTATCGATATCATATTCTATTCTTATTTTTCATTCATATGTCCACGACCCGAGTACTTTCCGTTCAACCAAGAGGAATGATGATTACGGTGATGAATACAAAGATGGTAATTGTATGGTAGTTGTGGTTGTGGATGGGGTGATGGTGGTGGTGGTGACAATGATGTTGACGATGATGATGATGGTGATGATATGATGATGATGACGATGATGTTGATGATGATGACGATGATGATGATGGTGACGATGACGATGATATCATATTGATGATGGGGGCCCCGCGAAAAAAATCTTTTTTGGCCAAAAAAAAAAAAAAAAAAAAAAAAAAAAAAAAAAAAAAAAAAAAAAAATTCTATGTTCAACCTATGAGGGCGCAGATATTTCAGTACCAAGAATTTCAAGCTGCTAAAAAAAACACCGTTTTCAATAATAGTAAAATATCAAACTAACATAAAAGATGGAATTTTAGCTGCTAGGCCTACTGAGTGGGGATTTATTTCTCACCTTCATGATCCTTTTTCGCAAAATAAACAATATATAAAACAGTTATTCATAAAACAGAAACAATACGCAAAATAGTCAGCAAAATTTAAGAAAAAAAACAGCAAACCATAATCCAAAACAAAGACTAAAACACAATAAATCTATACAAAAAAGACCAGAAAAAGAAAAAGATAACAATTTAAATACAACTGTAAATGATAAAAAAAAAACTAAACAAACAAAAAACAACAACACCGTGCAAATGATCATCATCATCCCCAATCCCCACAAAAAGAGGCAAAAGAATGAGAAAAAAATAAATTAAAAGTTTACATCTTAAAGGGTTAATATTCATGATATTCATAGAACAATACAGCTTTCATGATTCCTCTTTCCTTCTAATACACGGAACATAAAGGAACGCGGAACGCAAACCCTCTCTAAAACTCCATCAAAGAACTCGTCGATTCACAAACTTTCTTCCATCACTTTTACATTCGTTTGTTAGTTTGTTTGTTTACATTTGTGTTTTGATTCCTTTTCATTTTCATGTATTTATTCATTTGCCTTTTTATTCTATTGTTGTTTAAGTTTGTGTAAGTCTCTCTTCTCTTCTGTTCTCTTTTCCTCTCCTCTTCTCCTCTCCCCTCCCTTCCTCTCCTTTCTTCTCCTTCTCTTCTCTTTTCTCCCCTCACCTCTCTTTCTCCTCTCTCTCTCTCTTTCTCTCTCTCTCCCTTCCCTCTCTCTTTCTTCTTTCTACCTCTCCTCTCTTCTACCTCTCCCTCTCCTCTACCTCCCCTCTCCTCTACCTCTCCTCTCTTCTATCTCTCCTCTCCTCTTCTCCTTCCCCACAAGAGCACATCGACAGCAAAGCACTAAGGAAAAGGCGAGGGCCAATTACAGGTCATTACGAAGGAGAAAAGGCCCATTGTAACCACATATGATCCCGAACAACAAGGTAGTAAATAATCCAGAGATATTAAGATGATGGGTGGTGTAGGTGGTGGTGTAGGTGAAGGTGTAGGTGGAGGTGGGGGTGGAGCTGGAGGAGGTGGAGTTGGTAGAGGAGGTGGAGGTGGAGGAGGAGGAGGAGGAGGAGGGAGGGAGGGAGGAGGAGGGGGGAGGGGGAGGGAGGGGAGGAGGGGGGAGGGGGGAGGGAAGAGAGGAAGGGAGAGAAAGAGGAAAGGGAAAGGGGGAAGAGGGAGAGGGAAGGAAAAGAAGGGTAGGGGACTAAAGAAGAGAGGTAGGGAGGAGGGGAGGAGTGGTGAAGGGAAGGATGGAGGGGGGATGAGAGGGAAGGGTAGAGGAGAAGAGAAAACACAGGAAGGGGAAAGGAGAGGAAGCTGGGAGAAGCGAGAGAGTGAAGCACTGGTGCAGAGAGGGTGAGAGAGAAAAGAGAGAAAAAGGGGGAGAGGACCAACGACGGAAGGGTAGAGACGTTAGAGCTGGAAAAAGAAGTTTGAGAGGGCAGCGAGCTAGCGAGGGGCGGCGAGGGAAAACAATAATAGCAAATAAATAACAATGTTTAAAATATACATAAATACAAACGCAAACAGTTGACAGAGGAACATTGTAGTCTTCCTTAGTCAAATCCTACCTACCTACACAACTCCCCGCCTAACTCACTCACTCACTCACTCACTATCTCTCTCTCTCTCCATCTATCTATCAATCTATCTATTTCTCCCTCTCTCTCTCTCTCTCTCTCTCTCTCTCTCTCTCTCTCTCTCTCTCTCTCTCTCTCTCTCTCTCTCTCTCTCTCTCTCTCTCTCCATCTATCTCTCCATCTATCTATCTATCACTCTATCTCTCACTCTATCTCTCGCCTCACATCAGGACTAAGTTCAATCAGTGCCAAGTGTCGCAGACTGGGGCAGGCTTTGTTCACTGCACACAGGGGTCCCGAGAGCGAGGGTGAAAGGGAAAGGAGGAGGAAAATAAGAAGGGGAAGGAAAGGAGGGAGGAATAGATAGATAGATGGAGGAGGGGAGGAAAAACGGAGAGGTACAAAATCAGCTCAAAAGGCCGCCCTCTTGTGTACATTATCCTTTCTGGAACGCAAACGCTCTCCACTGTTAACCTACCCCCCTCTCTCTCTCTCTCTCTCTCTCTCTCTCTCTCTCTCTCTCTCTCTCTCTCTCTCTCTCTCTCTCTCTCTCTCTCTCTCTCTCTCTCTCTCTCTCTCTCTATTTCTCTCTCCCTCTCCCTCTCCCTCTCCCTCCCTCTCCCTCCCTCCCTCCCTCCCTCCTTCTCTTCTTCTCTCCCTCTCTTCTTCTCTCCCTCCCCTCCTTTAAGCGCAAATACGGGCAAACATTTCCGTGCAGGTGACACTCAGGTCCTTCTATGAAAATAACCGAAAACCTTGTTATACTTCGACAAGCGAAATACATATTCACGCTCGGTCAAACTTCGGCTTCGGGGCGGGGGCGGGGGCGGGGGCGGGGGCGGGGGCGGGGTGTGGCTGGGGGGATGATGGGTGTGGAGGGGAGGGGAGGGGAGGGGAGGAGAAAGGGGAAAATTAGTTTGCTCCCTTTTTTCCCCAATGCGTAATTCTCGGGGAAATTGAATCGATCCCCTGGTTTATAGATTCAATCAGAATTCTTTTCTTACAGATATAAATGCAGGTGTATATATATATTTTTTTTCTCTCTCTCTCTCTCTCGTATCTTTTTCTTTCCTATCATGTCTGTAATAGGGTGTTGGGTACGTCGTAAAGAAGCAACATCTTGGAAAAAGTTATATCGGGGAGGGAGGGGGAGGGAAGAGGAGGGAGAGGGGAGAGGGGAAGAGAGGGAATACCATTCTTCTTCTTTTCTTCCTTTTTTTTCCCCCTTTCCTTCCACCTCCTACCTCATTTGTGGTATTCGGAGATTCGGAAGAAAAATAGAAGAGAATTGTGGAAGAGGAAAGAGATTGGGAGGGAATCCGCAAGGTTACAAGTTTGGGATTGGATTTTGTCGCGTTTGGATGGGTGTGTCTGTGTGTGTGTGTGTGTGTGTGTGTGTGTGTGTGTGTGTGTGTGTGTGTGTGTGTGTGTGTGTGTGTGTGTGTGTGTGTGTGTGTGTGCGTGTGCGCGTGCGCGTGCGTGTGCCTGCGCGTGCACTACATGACTCCCCGCCCCCCGCATTGCCTTTCCAGTGTACTCTTTAATCAGTCCTATTCAAATAAGTTTATTAATAAAATATTGATAAAAAAAAATCCCAAATAGACCAATAAATCAAAGCAGAATAACAAAAACAATCACTCAATCGAAGACACGAACCGCTCGATCGGAGGAAACCAACCCACCAATAAGCCAACCAGCCAATCTCTCAATCACATCGCCACGCATCCCTCCGTTAACCAACCCTCCGAGGACGGTTGCTTATGGTTCAGCCGGACGTCAACGAATCGCATCACGAGAGGATGGTGCCGGACACACACACCTGACATCAACTCGCGAAACACCTGATAGCAATCCGCTAAAAACCTGACATCAATTTGCGAAACAACTGACATCAATTCACAGAACACCTTACACCAATAGGCAGCTCATCTGACATTAAATTCAACCCAAAAACTGACATCAAAACGACCCAAAAACTGACATCAAATCGACCCAAACCTGACATCAAATCCCTCCGAGGCAACACCCCGCCCCCCCGCTTCCTTCTTCCCCGACACCCACCCGTCCCCTACGCCGAGGCGAGAACGGCGTCTCCCCATTCCCGAACCGAGAGGACGCGACGCCACAAGACAAGACAAGACGAGACCAACCCAGCACACCAACCCGCAGAAAAGACAGGCAGTAAGCCCCGCAACCAAGCAAGAGCGGATCAAAGACCTCGGTGATT
>BOPN01002713.1:158520-166020 GCA_017312705.2 Penaeus japonicus | reverse complement strand
CCTTTTCGCGCCGGGCATCGTGCAAGTTGCAAGAGCGCCGCGAATATTTGAGGCGTCGTTTTTCGACCCCGAGAGGCACTTCGAACAACAACATCTTGCATAATTCACAGACGCACACTCGTTGCGACCTGAACAAGGGATTCGATCAATAGGCGGATCAAGTTCATATTAAGTTGGGGTTTGCCCTCTCCCCCTCCCCCTCCCTCCCCCCCTTTCTCTTCTCCCCTCCCCCTCCCTCTCACCCTTTCTCTTCTCCCCCTCTCCCCCTTTTTCTCCTCCCCTATCCCTCCCTCTCCCTCTTTCTCTTCTCCCCTTCCCTCCTCCTCCCTCTCCCCCTCTCTCTTCTCCCCTCCTCCTCCCTCTTCTCCCCTTCCCTCTCCCCCTTTTCTTCTCCCCTATTCCTCCCTCTCCCCCTCTTTCTTCTCCCCTTTCCTTTCCTACCTTCTCCTCCCCTCCCCTTTCCTCCCAAAACCCAAGAAACTGCTGACCTGAAGGATTGGGGCGTCGTCTTCAAACGGGACTGGCATTATATTTTCCGTCACTGGGGAACAACTTCTCTAGCACTTTTATTTTATTTATTTATTTTTTTTTACACACAATGGTATTATAATATGTTTCTCGCCGGTGACGCTGCCTTTTACTTCATGCTGTAGATTTTTGTCTTTTTTTCTGATTCAGAAATGACGTCTTATCCGCAGAGCAAACCTCACAACGACACAGAAACAAGTTACAAGATAAAAATCTGCCTTATCCAAATATCCAGTCTTTCTTTCCTTCCATTATTATTCCAATAACAGCCCGCCTATTATCCCGCCCAATTTCCTCCCTGTTTTCCAATTTTCTCCCTGCTCTCCACCCTCGCTACCCCCACAATAATGAAAAGAAAAAAAAAGAGCGAGAGAAAAACACATAGAAAAAGGGGAAACATTTTGCCCCGTTCTCCCCTCCTCGATCATCACGCCATCACTCCTCCACTCGTCCCTCTGAAATAATATTTTAATCTCCATGTCCGTGAACTGGTCTTGATTACCTGGCTGTCACTCTCCGCTGTGCTTTATGTGCTTCGTCGGGGGAGAGGGTTGGGGAGGGTTGGGGGGTGAGGGGGGGGGTTCGTCCCTCTCAAAGGCACACACTGCATTCTTGCCGTACGCTTTGAGCCTACTTTAGCCTCTTGTGTTTTCCTTTTGTCCTCGATTTATTTCTCTTTCATTTCTCTCTGTGAAGAAGTATATATTTGTGTCTGTTTGTCTACCCCTCTCTGACTATTTCTCCCTCTCCCTCCCCTCCCTCGTCCCTCTCCTCTCGACTTGTCTTCCCTATGTGTCTCTCGCCCTGTCTCCCTCTCTGTCCTATGTCCTCTCCCCTATGTAATTTCTCTTCCCCCATCCATTCTTCCTGGCATATGGATAAAACAACAAACTCCACTAGGCTTCCTCCCCTCTCTTTAACTATCCTTTACCCCCCAACCCACCCCTCCTCTCCCCTCCCTTCCACTCCATTTCCCTTTCCCTTTCCCTTTCCCTTCCCTGCCCGTCCTTTTTTCCTCCAATTCTCTTTCTTTTCCCCTACCTTCTCTTCCCTTTCCCTTTGCCTTTCCTCTCCCTTTCCCCTTCCTTTCCCCCTCCGCCATGGTCACATCTACGGGGCAATTTGGAAACCCTCGCTTTTAATCCAATCTTGGCGAGTCAGCAAGCAATTAAAACTGGGCTTCTCAAATGAGCTGAATTGGGGAGAACACACATACGCATATGCAAGGAATACAAACAGACACATCCATAAGAACAGACAGACCGACAGACGGACAGACATACGCACATACAAACACACATACAAACACACACACACACACACACACACACACACACACACACACACACACATAAATACACACAACAAACACACACACACAAAGCAACACACATAAACACAAACAAATAAATACAAACATGCACACACACACACACACACACACACAGTGATATTCCTTGGATATGCCAGATCATACAACACAGAATCAAGAACACAGTTACAATAAACTTGGTATATTGAGGAAAGATACCGAGCTATGTAAGATTAAGTGGAGATAAATACTATAGATACATCATGCAGCTTGGCACACTGGCAAACACTGCCATGCACGGAGGGACTTCACTTGCAAAAAGAAGAGTGTCTGGTTTCAGGACGCTTGCCGTTGGGTGTAACAACGTTGAAGAATATATATATGTATATATATATATATATATATATATATATATATATATATATATATATGTGTGTGTGTGTGTGTGTGTGTGTGTGTGTGTGTGTGTGTGAATATATATGCCCATGACCATGACCCGCATCCCCGCCCAAGACCATGTCCCGCATCCCCGCCCACGACCAATGTCCCGCATCCCCGCCCATGACCATGTCCCGCATACCCGCCCACGATCAATGTTCCGCATTCCCGCCCACGACCATGTCCCGCATTCCCGCCCACGTCCTTGTTCCGCATCCCCGCCCACGACCATGTCCCGCACCCCCCCCCCCCACGACCGTCCCGCATCCCCGCCCACGACCATATCCCGCATCCCCGCCCAAGACCATGTCCCGCATCCCCGCCCACGACCATATCCCGCATCCCCGCCCAAGACCATGTCCCGCATCCCCGCCCACGACCATGTCCCGCATCCCCGCCCACGACCATGTCCCGCATCCCCGCCCACAGACACGGAGGAACCACAGATTCCGCGCGTTGTCTCAACACTCGCCGTCTTAATTGCATGTCACTCGGGGTCATCAATTAATCTTCCAAACTTCGATGGTCTCTTGCCCCCCCCCCACCCCCACCCATTCCATCTTAATGAGGGAAGCGACTCTACGGAAAGCCGCGTCCGTGTTTGAATGAAGCTCGAAGGACTATCACCTTATCGTGTACTCTGCCGGATGACGACGCCCGTCTCCATCCTCCTCTTCCTCCTCCTCCTCCTCCTTCTTCCCTTCCCTCCTCTTCCTTCTTCCTTCCTTTCCTTCTTCTCCCTCCACCTCCTTCTTTCTTTCCTTATCCCCCCTCCTCCTCCTCCTCCTGCCTTTCCCTCTTCCTCTTCTTCCTCCTTTTTTCTTTCCTTTTCCTCCTCTTCCACACTCCTTACCTTTTCTTCCCCTCCTCTTTCTCCTTCATTTCCTCCCCCCTCCTCCTCCTCCTCCTACTTCCTTTCCCTCCTCCATTCCCCCTCCTCCCACTTCCTCGCACCTTTACGTAACCAAGAAAACGCCAGGAAGAGAGAAGCACAGCGCCCGGACGTCTCAAGGTCCTGGCGAGGAGCTGTGTCAGGCTTCTGGAGTTTTACCTTCCGCGTCATTCGCTCTAAGAGACAAGTCGCGTCATTTTTTTTTTTTTTTTTTTTTTTTAAGGAGCGGGACACGAGTAAGAGTGGGAGATCTTTCTGGAATCCGCAAGGCGCGAATCGCGAGGCTTGCTTAGACTGCTTCCACTGGCGTCTCCACCGCGGACGGCATTTATTAATTTGTGGTTTGTTATTTTTGCATCATTAATGCCATGCTGTTTTTGTTGTTCTTATGATCATAATTATCATCATTAGTTTTACCTCGTCCTACTCCTTCCCTTTCCTCCTCCTCTTCATTTATCTTTTAATAATTCACTGGTCTCCAAAACAACAGCATTCTTCAAAATAATAATAAAACAAAATAAAATCAACATATAAAAAGACAGATAAAGATAAATACTAAATAGAAATGAATGAATAGATAAATACACAATATAAAAATGAACGAATAATTATACAAACAGGGGCAACAATCAACAAGGAACAATCCATCCACAGAGTATATCGATGACGCAAGTTCAAAGGTCAAAGGTTAAACAACAACTCCTTAGACAACGCCCCTCTCCCCCCCCCCCTCTCGGCGAGCGACCAACGGGAAGCAAAACATCGGCCTAGTGGTTGCAATCGGTGTCTATGAATAATGAAACCTGTTGCAGAGCGGACCCGACTGCAACCCATCAGCTGTGCAGCGAGGGAGCGGCGCGGGTTACCTCTTCCGCCATCGAGAAAAACAGCTGATATTAAATCTAACTCACCCCTACTCCCTCCTCCCTCCCTTTCCCTTCTCCTTCACCCTTTCGTCCCTCTTCTTTACTTTTCTTTCTCCTCCCCTTTCCCTTCCCACTTTCCCATACATTCATTTCACCTTCCTCCTTTCCTTTCCTTTCTTCCTTTCCCTTCCCCTTCCCTTCCCTTCCCTTCCCCTTCCTCTTCCCCTCTCCCTTCCCTTCCTCTTCCCCTCTCCCTTCCCTTCCCCTTCCCCTTCCCTTTCCCCTTCCCCTTCCCTTCCTCTTCCCTTCTCCCTTCCCTTCCTCTTCCCCCCCTCCCTTCCCTTCCTCTTTCCCTCTCCTTTCCCTCCCTCTCCGCCTCCCCCTACCCCTCTCCGCCTCCCCTTGTCCCTCTCCCTCTCCGCCTCCCCCTTTCCCTCTCCGCCTCCCTCTACCCCTCTCCGCCTTCCCCTACCCTTATCCCTCTCCCTCTCCCTCTCCCCTTCCTCTCCCCCTCCACCCTCCCCTCATATTCACAACGATAACAAGACGGAGGCGGCGGTTGTGCTTCAAAGCCAAACAGACTTCAGAGTCCTGTTCGCTGACGTCGGAGTGAAAGAAAAGGAAATGAAAGGAATTAAATGAATAAATAAGCATGATAAATAAACACGAAGAGACCATTTAAATGAAAATCGATAAAAAAAAATCAATCTTGGAAAAGAAAGTAAAAAGAAATCGATCTAAAAAAGAAAAAAAAGCAAACGCTCAGTCCCCGAGAACAAAAGACAATCAAATAATCCAGAGAAAGAAAGAAAGAAAAAAAAAAGAAACAAGAAAAGAATTTCAAGAAGTGGAACAACAGGAGAAAAAAATAACGTGAAGAAGCCTTTGAGGGAGATGCGTTCCCTTTCGTGATTAATTATTATGTTCTAGTTCTTCGACCGCGGATTAAGGACATTCCTCTTTGGTTGTTTGTTGTTTTCCTTATCTCCGTATTTTAACTCCCGTCATTTCTATCTCAATCTATTCATGTTCATATCTATATATATCTATATCTATATATATATATTTATATTATATTTATATTTACATTTATATCTATATCTCTCCCTCTCCTTCTCCCTCTCAGTCTTCCCCTTCCTCTTCCTCTGCTTCTCCCTATCCTTCTCCTCTCCTCCTCCTTCTCATTCTCCCTTTCCTCTTCCTCTCCCTTTCCCATTCCCTTTACCTCTCCCTTCCCCTCTCCCTCTCACTCCTCCTCTCAAAGTGATAAAAAGATCCCACCAAAGGTTACAATACATGGTAATGGTATTGGGTGCAGTTAAAGCAGGGGGGGGGGTAGAAGACCTAGTATCAAGAAATAAAAAGTAAATAAATGAAATTAATTAGATAATCTGCACATGCAGCATCAAATAAAAGGTAGCAATATACATCCATCTGAGTGAGTGAGTGAGTAAGTGAGCGAGTGAATGAGTGACAGAGAGAGACAGAGAAAGAATTTTTGTGCCTGTTTGCGTGCGCGTGCGTTTGTGTGCGAACATACATACACACAGTAAACAGCTGCAAAATTAACATTACATTTCCCGCAAAGGACCCCCCGCCCCAGCATCGCCCGCCGCCTCTTAGCCCACAGGGGGGGGGGGGGGTTACAAACTTCCCTTAAAACAGCATAATCCCTTAAGATCACACAGCTTAGAGGGAGGCCGGCGTTTATGAGGGCGGACGGCATCCTACCTGCCTCCCTGCCTGCCCTTCTGCCTCTCTCTCTCTCTCTCTCTCTCTCTCTCTCTCTCTCTCTCTCTCTCTCTCTCTCTCTCTCTCTCTCTCTCTCTCTCTCTCTCTCTATCATAATGTGTCCATATCTATTTCCACTCATAACCTAATTATAAGCCAAAATATACCACTAACTACACCTGGAACATAATCAACGGCGGGGGATGGTGGAAAGCAGAAAAGGTTTGGAAGGGAGAGAGGGAAGGAGAGAGAGAAGGATAGGGATAGGAATAGGGAGAGAGAGAGAGAGAGAGAGAGAGAGAGAGAGAGAGAGAGAGAGAGAGAGAGAGAGAGAGAGGAAGGAAGGTAAGAAGGAAGATAGGAAGGAATGAAGGAGAGTGGGAGGGAAGAACCACCTGCGCCAGACAGCTGGCAGGGAGGGCGTTGCTAACTTATCGAGCATGCAATTACCCCAGTTTGGAATTACGGGCCGATTGGGGAAGAGATCGGCCGGCGCGACGCAATAACGACGTCTGCTTCGGCACCACCTCGCTTGCAGATCAACTTCAACAAATATCCTCGAACAATGCTTTACATATGACGCGTTTCTTATAGTCAAACAAAATACCTAAAGCAACAAACAGTCCCTCTTAAAATGATAATACTGAAAAAATAGTAATAACTGTGATGATAACAATAATAACACTGATGATGATGACGACGATGATGATGATGACAACGATGATGATAATGAAAATAATAACAATAATGATAAGAATAATTATGATGATGACAGAAACGGCAATAACAATATCAACAATAGCACTACTACTACCAACAATAAAAGCAATGCCTCAAACTCGATCAACTAAAGCAGCAAGTCCCGAGTCGCAGCCGCTGTGGGCGAGCTCCACGGCCGATCACTCACGGCTGATACGACTTCACTAACACACTGGGCGCTTTGCAAATTAGATCTATTTCGCAAATGCGTTCCCCAATCCGACACAAAAGTTTTGCTAATTACTCCTGGCGTCAAAGCGGTATTTCTCTGCTGCTCAGCTGATAGTCACTCCGGCCAGGATTTAGCGATATATTTCTATTTGTATTATTTTTCTCGCTTAGTTCTCAATCCTTGGAGATGGAGGGAGGGAGGGGAGGGAAGGGAAGGGAGGGAGGGAAAGGAAGGAGGGAGGGAGGGAAAGGAAGGAGGGAGGGAGGGAAAGGAAGGAGGGAGGGAGGGAGGGAAAGGAAGGAGGGAGGGAGGGAGGGAGGGAAAGGAAGGAGGGAGGGAAGAAAGAAGGAAGGAAGGGAGGGAGGAAAGAAGGGAGGGAGGGGGGAGGGAAGGAGGAAATGAGGGAGGTAGGGAGGGAAGTGGAGAAGTAGGGAGGAAATGAAGGAGAAGGGAAGAGGCAGAGGATTGTGATAGGGAGTGCTAAGAAGAATGGGAGGAAGGAAAAGAAGAGTAATTATAAAAGAGGAAAAGGACTAATTGTGAGTAACTGACAGACAGAAAAGAAAGTGTTTATGAGAGAGGAGAGATAGGCAGAGTGGGTACTTGAGAAAGCACAACCAGAACAAGCGTGAGTAATGTTGAAAGAAGAACAGGAAGAAAAGCAAGCAATAAAGAGACAGTTCATGAATGAGGAAGACAGCGAGCGAGCGAACGAACGAACAAGCGAGGGAGGAGTCAATCACGAGGTGACGACCGGACGGACGGCCACGCGGAGACGAGCGAGCGAGCGAACGCGCGATAT
>BOPN01002713.1:143520-153520 GCA_017312705.2 Penaeus japonicus | reverse complement strand
CAATATCCAATACCCGAACAATGTTTTCCTCCCAAGGCCTGCTGCGGCGTTGTGAAGGGGATGTGCATCTTGAGGGGAAAGAGAAGAAAAAAAATGGCGCCTTTAATTAAATATCTACATCACGCTCTTAAATATTGGCGCATTTTTCTCTCAGAAAGGTTACTGATGAGGAAGCAGGGGAGGGGAGGGGAGGGGAGGGGGGGGTATACTGAGCATGGAGATGAGAATGGGGAGGAACGGAGGAACAGGGGGAGAGGATTCGTTGCTATGATGATGATGATGTTATGATGATGATGATGATGATGATGGTTATGATGGTGGTGGTTATGATGATGATGATGATGGTTATGATGATGATGATGATTGTGATAACGATAATGATAACGATAATGATAATAATGATGATGATTTGATAATGGTAACAATGATGATGGTGGTGATGATACTAATAATGATGATGATAGCGATGATGATACTTGTAGCCATGATGATGATGGTGGTGATGATACTGATAGTGATGATAAATAATAATTATGATAAATGATAATGAAAAACAGTGGCAATACCGGAGGGCGAGGATTTTCACCTGGAGGAAAATAAGGATGAAGATGACGATGATATGAGGAAGAGGAGGGGGATAAGGTGGGAGGATAATTAGAAGGGGAGAAGGAAAGAGGAGAAGGGAGGTGCCGGGGAGAGAGAAAGAGATGGAGAAGCCCACTAAAACGTCTATTAGTCCATTGGTGCATCTATTAGCCACATTAACCTACATGTAATGAGGTCCTCCCCCTCCACTTTCTAAATATACACCGGGAAGACGAGGGGAGAGGGGAGAGGGGAGAGGGGAGAGGGGAGAGGGGAGGGGGGAGGGGGGAGGGGGGAAGAGGGGAAGGGGGAGGACTGGTGGAGGGCACTCATTCGCTGTTCCTGTTTCAGGAGTACGTGAGGGTGGGGGTTAGGGGGGGGGGGAGGGGTATTGGAGTGTACGTTTGTAGGCCTACTTATTCCTGAGTGCATAAGAGCGTGTGCCACCGTACCACTAATGTGTTTGTTTCGGGGGACACGGGGCGTTGCACAAATGTATTTCTGTTGCAGAGTACAGAGGGGAGAGTTCCGGGAGTATACCTTTGCAAGATAGGCTGTATTTTTGCACGCCACAATATCGCCACAAAGGAGATATTACGAAACTGATAAGGCTGATAATCTTCATGTCATCAATTTGGTAAACTTTCTCAAAACTCAAAAAACGACTCCACGAACCAGTTTCCGAATCAGCGAAACCATGAAATGCAATTCAACATGTCACAAAAACTACCTCCCGTATTTTGTACAAACAACTGTTGTCAATACTATGGCAACCGACACAAATACAATCGCCACCGCAGAGGTTATCGCCACTAAAACAACTGTCAATATTATAGCCTTTATCACAAATACCAATCACACGATTATGGTAATCAATACTGATACCAACCACACCCTTATGGCAACAAGCATCAACCACCAACCACACCCTTATGGCAACAAGCATCAACCACCAACCACACCCTTATGGCAACAAGCATCATCCACCAACCACACCCTTATGGCAACAAGCATCATCCACCAACCACACCCTTATGGCAACACGCATCAACCACCAACCACACCCTTATGGCAACACGCATCAACCACCAACCACACCCTTATGGCAACAAACATCAACCACCAACCACACCCTTATGGCAACAAGCATCAACCACCAACCATTGCCGCTACCACACCTAACATCGCCACCACCGCCCCTACCCCTTCTAATCCCAGCCTCCTATTCATTCTCTCGTAACGAGCGGGGAACGATCCTAGAGAGTTTTTATGCTAATTACCTGATCAAGGATCTTTTCCTATCCCTCCCCTACCCTTCCCTCCCCATCCCCTCCCCTCCCCATCTGTACCATCATCTTTGTGAGTTACTGTTATTATTATTACCATTATCATTATCATCATTATTATTCATAATCATTATTATCATTATCACCATTACCATTACCGTCTATATCATCATTCTCGTTTTAATATCACCATTACTAAAAATATCATTAGCATTAACATCATCATTATTAGTGTCATCTCCATTATCATTATCATCATCAATATTCCTGTCATTATTACCATCATCATCTTTCTCATCATAACTATCAACATCATCATCATTATACTCGCCAGACCGTGTTTTCCGACAGCCCTCTAGCGCTCTTTGCATAAGCGCATATAATCAGGAACACAATCGGTGAGTGTGTTGTTTTTTGGCGTAAACGCTGTTTCACAATCACCCTCTCATTTTCCATCGGATTTCTCTCCGCCTTTGCAATACAGGTTCGTGTTTCCGAATTTACATACGCACACACGCACACGTGCACACAGATCCATATATAAACTAGATCTCAGAATACTGTTGATCACCTGTTGCCTTCATTGCCTTATCTCGAATTTATTGTGGTGCTGCATGCGTTGATATTACAGTTGCATACTTGACAAAGGAATATAAAATGCCCCTGCCCCCCCTCCCCCCTTTATAACCTTCCACTATTTTGCAATCAGTGTTGCTGCTGATAGTATAACTGCCCTTGCTAACTGCATATATGCAGTTACTAATGCTTGCTTTTTTTCTTGTTCCTACATATTGTTTCTTGTTATTATTCTTGTTTCAATTTTGTAATCTGATGATTTCTATCTCGTGTTTTATTGTTATTTTCTTCCTTGCTTTCTTTTCTCTTTTCTGTTCCTACACACTCATTTTCCTCTCTCTCACCTATGTAAACAACGAGAGAGAGAGAGAGAGAGAGAGAGAGAGAGAGAGAGAGAGAGAGAGAGAGAGAGAGAGAGAGAGAGAGAGAGAGAGAGAGAGAGAGAGAGAAGGAGAGAAGAAGAGTAAAGATGAAAGAGAAAAGAGAAACAAAGAAATCAAAGAAATAGAAGAAATAAAGAGGGAAAGAGAGAAATAAAGTGAACAAAATAAATAAAGAAAAAGAGATAGAAAGAAAGCAAGAAAAGAAAAATGAGGAAAAGCAAAACGAGCAGACCACCATTAGCTCGGCCATAAAGGGCCTCTCAGACCTGTACTAACTCACTCTTCACACCCATACTCTCTCGCTTTCCCTTCGCTAACGCTACTAAGTCCTTCGCCGCACATCTCTTTGTCCTGTACTTCATAGACAGACATGGATGTGGGAATGCACGCACACACGCACGCACGCACACGCACACACTCTCTCTCTCTCTCTCTCTTCGTCCACTCTCTTGGTATATTCTCTCTTCGTCCACTCTCTTCGTCTTCTCTCTTCGTCTACTCTCCTCGTCCTGTACTTCCTCCTCGCCCTCCACCTCCGCCCCTATCTTGACCGCGACCAAGCGCCTCGTCCATGTCCCCCATTCCTCGCAAACTTAAGACGTGCGCGATCCAGCTTCCGCTTAGATTCTTAAAGAAGTTAATTCCTGGACCTCGATTCCGTTCTTTCTATTGTTACTTCACCCTTTAGTGCAAAACCTCAGAAAATTCAGTAAGATATTTTCGGATTCGGAAACGCATTTAGGTTACTAATCACCCTCCCCCCCAAAAAAAATAAAAAATAAAAAAATAAATAAATAAAATAAATAAATAAAATAAAATCATAACCTAAAGATCTAACACACAATGTTGTCGCTTGCATTAGCAACAGAAAAATCAACCTCGTTTATTGTCAGCATTTGCGAGGGGAGATTCAACGCTTTTATTCTGTCTGCATCTGCGATTCGGGGTTCGAAACTTTTGTTCCGTTCGCAGTTGCAATTTGAGATTTAAACCCTCTTATCATCAGCATTTGCAACTGAAGATTCACCTGCCTACTACCTGCAGTAGAGGGTTCACCCCGTGTTGGACCAGGCATGCATCCATTACCGACGTGTTTCCGCCTTCCATTTTCGCTGCAACTGCATCACACTCGCCCCCTCCCCCTCCCCTCCCTCTATCCCGCTGCTAATAAACTGCTAATATTCCCCCGCTGACGCTGCCTCCCTCCCGCGCCTCCGTTCACATTCATGTTTTCATCTGCCTCTTCGTTTCTCTTCTTTGTCCTTCTGACCTGTTTCTACGTCCCTGTTCTTTCCCCCTTTTTGTTGGCTGCGAACTGATTCCCTCCGTGGGGAAAGCGTACGCTTGTTTAAAGTGATCAATAAATAAAAATGAATACCCTTTTCAATCGTTGCATTCTCATTTTTCTTCTCTCTCTCTCTCTCTCTCTCTCTCTCTCTCTCTCTCTCTCTCCCTGCCTTCTTCTCTCACCCTCAATAAATCTCATTCATTCACACATTATTTTTCACTCACTCACCCTCTTGCTTTCTTTCCTTCCCTCCCTGCTTCCATATATCCTTCCTTCCTTCCTTCCTCCCTTCTCTCATTCTCCTCACTTTCTTCACCTCCCCCCCCCCCCATCACTTTACTCATGACCACCGAACGTCGTTTCCGCGCGTCACTTGCGTAGCGTAGCATCGTGGAGAATCGTTGCAAGCACAAAACATCCCACGTCCGGTATGCAACTCGCACACAGCGTCTATGCAGAATGAAGCCAGGATGTCGCTAAACCTCCCATTCCACCAGCACCTACGCCCACTAACCACTAACTGCCTACCTCCCTTCGCCTATCAACTGACTTACCTATCTCGTCTTCCCCCCCACTAACTATCCTCCCCCCATCTAACCCCCCTTCCCCCAAAACTAACTACCCATTCCCCTACCCCTACCACTAACCCCCTCTTCCCAACCACACAAACTACCTACCTCCCTTTCCCCCTACAACCCCCCCCCCCAATCATTCCCTCTACCACAAACAGCTACCACCCCACTCCCACCCCCCCACCCCCTTCCGCACCCCCGCACCCTCGTGTCTCTCCGCAACGAAAGCAATACCGGTAAAAGCCGAGCCGCCGAAGACGCTAACGCAGACGAACCACAGCCATATTTGTCAGGCAGCATTATGCTTCCCTCGCTCAAAGACTGCGCCTCCTGCCCTCGCCTCGCCAACGGTAATCGATAGGTTTTCCTAGCCATTCATTTTTCTTTTTAATGGAGATTATTGCAATACTCGCACCATGCTATAAAAAAAGGAGGTGAAAGATCGTTAAAATTTCAATTACAATAATGATTATGAATTTTTATGTAGTCATAATTACAAGATGAAAAATGGCAGAAGAAAAAAATGGGATTAAAATCCCTAATGATAATGGTAATAGCCCCCAAAATATGGAGAATAAAAAAAAAATGGGGCTCCACTTCACCGCCAAAATATCAGCTGATCTCAGGGCCACATCTACCCCACCCCAAAATAAATTAATCGGAATCTGTTCGTAATTTCTTGCATAATCCTCCTAACAACTCAAGAACCCACAAGAAGCCGTCTTTACCTCCTCCTTTGGATATTATGATAATAGGCCTGTTTATCGTGTCACCAACAGAACGAAACAAATAAAAGGAAACATGAATAAATAAACAGCTAGATGCCCCTCCCCCCATGCAACAGATAATATTTAAAAAGAAAAAGAAAAAGAAAAAGAAAAAGAAAATAAAAAAGAAAAAGAAAGAAAAAAAAGAAATATATTTTTTTTTAAACCACACTCCAAACCCCGTTCTTTAACCTAACCAACTCGAATACACACATTACCCTCGCCGTCTCGCGCGATCCAGCGTGTAATGAAATATTCCTCAGACCACATCACAACGGCAAAGCAATTAATGTTATATTTCATCACTGGTTGGGATTAAGAGCACTGATCTTTTTTAAGTGTATAACAGCGCTTAAAACGGGCAGAGAGAAGGGGAGGGGGGGAGGGAGGGAGGGAGAGAGAGCGAGAGAGAGCGAGAGAGAGCGAGAGAGAGCGAGAGAGAGAGAGAGAGAGAGAGAGAGAGAGAGAGAGAGAGAGAGAGAGAGAGAGAGAGAGGAGGGGGGGGGGGGAGAATGAGATAAACCAAGGCCAAGACAATCCATGATAGACCAAGAGAAACCAAGACAGACCAACCCAAAGCAAGACAGACCAAGTCAAACCAAGACAGCCCAAGAAAGGCCGAGACACACAAGGAGCGCTTCCGAGGCCGGAGCGAGGCTCTAAGTTAAGACGCTAGCCCTGACACCCAAGACAGGAGCGGAGCGTTCGGGAGGATCTTCCAATTAGTGCGAATCTTTACCTCGTTAGCGTAACAAGACCGCGGACTCATGATTGCCACAGATAGAATGAGCGAGCGAGAATGCGAGAGAGCGAGAGAGTGAGAGTGAGAGTGATACAGAGATAGTTATATGGAGATAAATAAATAGATAGATAGATAGATAGAGATAGAGGCGGGGAAGAGGAAGAGGAAGTGAGAGAGGGAGCACAAGGTGTCATTCTATTTCCTGCGTTGCGTGTCCCCCCCCCCCCACCTCCCAAAAAGAAAGAAAAAATCCAAATAAAGATGGAAGTACAGATTCAATATTGCTCAATCATTTCTCGGTCATACTCCCCCTTTTATTCACTTCTTTTTTCTTCTCCCTCCCTCCCTCCTCCCCTCCCTCTCTCCTTTCCTCCCCCCCCCGCCTTTTCTTATCGATGAATCATACCTATGCACGCCAGATGATTCACGCGACATCATCTCATACCATATAACACCGGGGGAATACCTTGCATAAGGAGAAATGCTATCATACAATCCTGCACCTTGCATATATAGGGAGAGATGGAGGGAGAGAGGGATAAAGGGAGGGAGGGAGAGATATAGGGAGGGAGAGAGGGATAGAGGGAGGAAAAGAGAGAGAGGGAGAGAGAGAGGGAGGGAGGGAGGGAGGGAGGAAGGGAGGGAGGGAACGAGGGGTGGAGGGAACGAGGGATGGAGAGAGTGAATGAATGCGCGTAAGAATAATTGAGTGAGTGAGTGAGTGAGTGAGTGAGTGAGTGAGTGAGTGAGCGAGTGAGTGAGTGAGGGAGAGCGAGTATGTGACGAAGACCCGAGGACCCGAGACATTAACCCCGGAGAAGTTGAGGATCCCTTCCGGAGCGGCTGCCATGAATCACCCTCCGCTTAATCTCCGAAGAAGAAAAAAATGGGTAATATCATAGCGCCTCTCCCTCTCCTTTCCGAAATGGATCGCTGATATTAAGGCTTCAAAAGTTAGAAGACACGCGTCTGCGCTCTCGCAATGATCACTCATTTATATTCAAGGGAAAAGAAAAGATAAAAAAAAACAGCTGCTGTTTTTTTTTCATTCTCTTCATCCTACTGCTCCTACTGCTACTCCTTTTCCTTCGCCTTCGCCTTCTCCTTCTTCTTCTTCTTCTTCTTCTTCGTTGTCGTCGTTGTTGTCTTCTTCTTCTTCTTCTTCTTCTTCTTCTTCTTCTTCTTCTTCTTCTTCTTCTTCTTCTTCTTCTTCTTCTTCCTCTCCTCCTCCTCCTCCTCCTTCCCCTTCTTTTCGCATCACGGAATAACAACCTTCTTCTAGCGACTCATACCGTTTGCGATGCCGGAAGAAAAAAAAAAACGATTCATTATCAGATAAAAAAAAGTGTTCTTAACGTTTCTCACTGACATTGAACAGCCCTTTAGACTAGAACCCTTAGGCGATCAGTTTACCAAGTTACAAAGAACCTCGAACGAAAAGAAAGAAAGAAAAAATCACAACAAGTTTACTGTAAACCAACACGCAACAAAAACAGATTTTATAACATCATCTTACCATCTTAACATCATCGTTTCTTTTTCAACATATAATTCCCCGAAATATGTATTTGTTCTTTCGTTTTCCCTATAATAACTTTTTTTCACCATATTTCGTTCATTTATATTCCGAAACAGCCTCCAAGCTCTATCTTTTCTGGTAACAATACTGGCAGTGATATCAACAATCCCTGTAATAGATTAAAAGCTATGTTGATAGATTATGGTTGATGACTGAAGATTGATGTTTGATGATGGATGATGATTAATGATGATTAGTAAGAATAATATCTTTCCACTTTTGTTACAATCATCAACCTTATTACTGCTTATCATCCATCCATATTAACAACAATAGCAAACTTCTTTACCCTCATTACCCTCACACCCCCTTCAAACCCCCAACTTCCACCCAACTCAACCCCACCCTCAAAAAAGTAACTAAAATTCACTCATCATCACACAACCACAAACCCCCACCCCCACCTCCACCCCCACCCCCACCCCCATCCCCTTCCCCATCCTCACCCCTACCCCCACCTTAAGTGTCCCACATTCACCTGTTGCGTAAAGGAAGAGAGGACGAGGAAGGGATGGATGAAGGGAGAGAGGGGAGGGAGGGGAGGGAGGGGAGGGAGGGAGAGAGAGGGAAGGGAGGGAAAGAGGAGAGGAGGGAGGAACGGAAGGAGGGAGGGAGGGAGATAAAAGAGGAAAGGAGGGAGGAACTGAGGGAGGGAGGGTGGGGAAAGGAGGAAAGGGAGAAAGGGAGAGAGGGAAAGGAGGAAAGGGAGAGAAGGAGGGAGGGAGAGGAAAGGAGAGAGGGAAGGGATGAAAAGAAGAAAAGAGGGAGACAGGGAGGGAGGGGAAGAGGAAAGGAGGGAGGGAAGGAGAGAGGGGAAAGAGGAAAGGGATGGATGGAGGGAGGGAGAGTAAGGAGAAAGGAGGGAGGGATGGAGAGAGGGAAGGGAGAGAAGGGAGGGAAGGAAGGAAAGAGGACGGAAGGGAGAAAAGGAGGAAAGGTAGTAGGGATGGAAGGAGTGACGGAATAAAGGGGGAGAGGATAAGAGGGGAAGAGAGAGGAAGGGCAGAAGAGAAGGGAGGGGTGAAGTGTGAAGAGGAAAAGGGAAAAGAAGGGAGAGATGAAGAGGAAGGGGGGACGGGCGAAAAGGGGAGGGAGGGGTAGGGAGGAAGGAGAGGGCGAAGACGGGTGGTGTTGGGAAGGTGGGGGGTAATAACAAGATAACCTGAGTCTTCCATCCCGCTCTGAAGGACGCGGCTGCACTCTAATGCCTTGCCCTAAATCGAATTCGAGGGTGTCCAAAAGTAAATTCAAGTTGCGAGGATAGATAGAGCGGGAGACACACGAACACACACGAACACACACGCACACACACGCACGCACGCGCGCGCGCGCACACACACACACACAAACAGAGAAAGAGAGAGAGAGAGAGAGAGAGAGAGAGAGAGAGAGAGAGAGAGAGAGAGAGAGAGAGAGAGAGAGAGAGAGAGAGAGAGAGAGAGAGAGAGAGAGAGAGAGAGAGAGAGAGAGAGAGAGAGAGAGAGAGAGAGAGAGAGAGAGGGAGGGAGAGAGAGAGAGGGAGAGAGAGAGAGAGAGAGGGAGGGAGAGAGAACAACAACAATAATAATAAATAATTACCACATACAATAACAATAACTATCATCATCAAAATCATAATCAAAATAACGACAAAAAGAAAGAGGAAGAAATGAGAAAACTTGGGCGTCCGGATGCGATCGGGTCCTCTCGCCCGAGCCAAACTTCGACTGGAACTTTCAAATAACGTCCAAACTTACTTACGGAGTCAATGACACAGGGAGTAGGAAGTCAAGTCTTTAGAAGATCCTTCGTGTCGTCAGCAGCTCCTTCACGTTATCACCGAGGCGTCATCACTATGAGACTTGTTACGTCATCACTATGAGACTTGTTACGCCATCCCCAAGAGACTTGTTACGTCATCACTATGAGACTTGTTACGTCATCACTATGAGACTTGTTAGGTCATCACAAGAGACTTGTTACATCATTACCCATTATGATCATTAACATTGGCACCTCTATTTCATATCATCATGATCTCTTAGTTGTTATAAACAACTCTATGTTGCAAGAAAAAAATATATATGTATATAATAATAATAAATATAAATAAAATAAAACAAAAAATATAAGCATAAAAAACTGTCCACGTTACAGAAATAACAAAAATGATTAAAAAAAATGAAAGAAAGAAAAAAATCAAAGCAAATCAGAATGAATATATGCATGAACAAATATAAAAA
>BOPN01002713.1:133520-136020 GCA_017312705.2 Penaeus japonicus | reverse complement strand
CAGGATCAACAAGTTAACGTTTGTCTTCCTCTACTCCGTGTCCCCTCGTCATTCCAGTTAGAACAATATTCCCGAGCCCATCTTTGCACATGACATGTCCCAGAAAGCTAAGCTGTCTTCGTCGGATAGTTCTCAACAAAATTTCTCTCAGTCCCTGCCTTCTTAAAAACTTTTATAATAAATTCAAGTCCATGATATTCTGAGCATTTTTTTTTTTTTTTTCTGAAAGAATCCATATCTCTGTTGCCTTAAGTCTTTTCTCCACTGTTGGTGAGATTGGCCAGCATCCAATGTACATGGCGACTAAGCAGCCTCATCTTTATTAGCATGTTTGTTTCCCCGTCTTTCAAGATTTTGCTCAACTTTTGAAAGGAGTCTTTTGCTATGCCTATTCTCCACTTTATCTCGTTGTCGCACTTCCCATCTGGTCTTACTACCTAAATAACTAAACTTCACTTGATTTATTACTTCATCTCCGATTCGGATTTCATCACATTTTGGGGTTATTTAATAGTAACAGTAATATATATATTTTTTTAAATCCCAATAACAATAAGAAAATCAACAACAACAAACAAACACGTCCAAGAGACCCCCCCCCCCCCTCTCCATCGGAGGGGCACAGCATCTCCCAGCGGTCGCTCTGCCGGAGATGAAAAACGTACCTGCAGGTTCATCACCACGCTTCCGCTCAGCCGCCTTACCTGCAAGAAGAAAAGGAAAACGATCATGTTACCTGCATGTCGGTGCCCAGGTCCGCGGGGAGGAGGGAGGGGGGAGAGGAGGGGGGAACAGCCCTTCGCACGCATGCACCATTGGGGGAGGGGGAGCGAGAAGGGAGGGTAGAAGATAGAGATAGATAGATAGATAGATAGAGAGAGAGAGAGAGAGAAATTGAAAGAGGAAGAGAAAGAAAGAGAGAATGCGCGCGCGCGCGCGTGTGTGTGTGTGTGTGTGTGTGTGTGTGTGTGTGTGTGTGTGTGTGTGTGTGTGTGTGTGTGTGTGTGTGTGTGTGTGTGTGTGTGTGTGTGTGTGTGTGTGTGTGTGTGTGTGTGTGTGTGTGTGTGTGTGTGTGTGTGTGTGTGTGAATGTGTGTGTGTGTGTGTGTGTGTGTGTGTGTGTGTGTGTGTGTGTGTGTGTGTGTGTGTGTGTGTGTGTGTGTGTGTGTGTGTGTGTGTGTGTGTGTGAGTGTGTATGTGTGTGTGTGTGTGTGTGTGAGTGTGTATGTGTGTGTGTGTGTTTGTGTGCATATCCATGTGCATGCGTGTGTGTCCTCCCACCCCCACCGACCGTCTTTCTCGCCAGGAGAGAGAGAGAGAAAGAGAAGAGAAAACACAGCATCTCCGCTTGGCTTCCGGGCGACAAGGCATTCCGAGAGGATGCCCCTGGGCTTGGCATGCGGGGAACACTTTACATTCTCTTAATACCACGGACTTTTATTCCAGTACCGGTATGTGTGTTTATAAGCAACATAAACTGCACATAACTAACCGACAAATGCGTTTATTTTTCTATCTCTATGTCTATCTAACAGCCTAAATGGCCATCCATCCATCACTATAGCCATATTTAGACACCCACGTAATATATATATATACACAATACATATGTTCAGATGGATATATGGGAATTCGGGGATCCAAACACACCTTATGTTTCCACTGTAACCTGAGAACGTCATGCAGGAAAAGAGTTATATGAGTACATAGACATTCACATAGACATGAATGTATGGATGTAAGTATGTGTGTTTACAAATATTTTTGTTTCAATGCCGTATATTATATCATATGCTTATATATATAAGCATATTTCTAAATAATACAAATATAAATATAAACACATATAAATACATATATAGACACACATTATAAATATATATATATATATATATATATATATATATATATATATATATATATATATATATATATATATATATATATATACACATATTATAACAGTTTGCCTACTCCTATTAGGACAAAACCGATCGGTTACCGGGATATTACAGACACACACACCCAGATTATCAAATCATGCGGACCACAGCCAAGACACGACAAAGCCATGTTCAAAACACACATCAAATCTCAATGACAATAACAATCATAAACACACAAACAAACGACACGAAAACAAACAAAACAACAACACTGATAACAGAAGCAACCACAAAAACAAAACGCAACACCACCACATTGTTGATACTGACAGCCATGGCGGAGTAAGAGAGTCAATCAACTGTTCAATGCATATAAACCGCATCGGGTACTTCGCCGACGGACACGGAGAGGGGTGGAAGGGGGGGAGGAGAAGAGAGGGGAGCGAGAGAGAGAGAGAGAGAAAGAGAGAGAGAGAGATATAGAGATAGATAGAGAGAGAGAGAGAGAGAGAGAGAGAGAGAGAGAAGAGGAGAGAAAGAGTGGGGAGAGGAGAGGAAGCATGGGGCGAGGGGAAAGAGAAGGAGAGAGGGGAGAGAGAAGGAGAGAGGGGAGAG
>BOPN01002713.1:118520-123520 GCA_017312705.2 Penaeus japonicus | reverse complement strand
GGCGTAACTATGAAATGCCCTTTTCCTTATTGGAAGCTCATTTCCCACCGACATAACTAAACCACTCCCTTTTCCTTATTCAAGCCTCATTTCCCCCCGACGTAACTATGCCACTCCTTTTCCTTGCACAAACTCATTTCCCTCCAAACCCGTAACTATGCCTTCCTTTTCCTTATTGGAAGCCCATTTTCCCCTAAGTAACTATACTACTTTCCTTATTGACATTTCCCCGAAGTAACTATGCCACTCCCTTTTCCTTATTGGAAGCCCATTTTCCCCCCAGTAACTATGCCTCACTTTTCCTTATTGAAGCCCATTTTCCCCCTGAAGTAACTATGCCACTCCTTTTCCTTATTGACCCATTTCCCAGTAACTATGCCACTCCTTTCCTTATTGGAAGCCATTTTCCCCAAGTAACTATGCCACTCCTCCCCCCCCCCCCCTGACATAACTGTACCACTCCCTTTTCCTTGTTGAAAGCCCATTTACCCCCCCCCCCCCTGGCGTAACTATGAAATGCCCTTTTCCTTATTGGAAGCTCATTTCCCACCGACATAACTAAACCACTCCCTTTTCCTTATTGAAAGCTCATTTCCCCCCCGACGTAACTATGCCACTCCCTTTTCCTTATTGAAAGCTCATTTTCCCCCCGACGAAACTATACCACTCCCTTTTCCTTATTGGAAGCCCATTTTCCCCCTGACGTAACTATGCCACTCTCCTTTCTTTATTGAAAACCCATTTTAATTATGCCACTCCCTTTTCCTTATTGGAAGCCCATCTCCCCCCCCACCCACACACACACACTCGAAGGAAAACAAACGTCAAAATCAGAGCTCTTTCTCTCGTTCACAAACTACAACAATACTTTATGAGGATGGGGGGGGGGAGGGGAGGAGACTTCAATACGCGTGAGAGAATTGCACATTTCCCATCAAGCTGCGTCATTAGAAGGCATTACAACGAAAGCTTTATGAAACAACGCTAATTCCCCCCCCCCCTTTGATTAGCCAATGTTGTAAGGCACAGATGCCAAAAAAATGCTCTTCCTATTGAGTACTCAACACAAGTTTGCAACCAATTTGCATAGATTAGAGTGGAGATTCACGCGAGTGATTTCCAGTTGGTCTCTATGACCGACTGGAATTAAGTAAAAGACAAACCATCCTCAAAAACCAACAAAAATGCCATAGCTAGTGAAGACAACTCAATTTTGCATAACTTATGATGAAGCTGCATTGTGCATCTGCTTAAATGCACGAAAAGAGAGAGAGAGAGAGAGAGAGAGAGAGAGAGAGAGAGAGAGAGAGAGAGAGAGAGAGAGAGAGAGAGAGAGAGAGAGAGAGAGAGAGAGAGAGAGAGAGAGAGAGGGGGGGGGAGAAGGCGAGAGAGATGATACTCTATGCCAAGCCCGAGACTTAATGATGGATCGGGGTTCCTCCAGGGCTCTCCCTAATTGAGCCGCGAGTCTTCAAAACAACACAGGCTCTAGAATAACTGGAAGTCTTTCAAAAGTCCTCCGTCCCCATGGGTCACGGGGTTCAGAAGAAAGAAGTCCTCGATCTACATATTCTGCCGGAGTGAGGACGCGTAACACGTATCTGGAACTATTCACAGATACCATATTCATTTATCTTTTGGGCCTCTTAACCCGGCGCGAAGTGACCCGGACTAAGCTAAGACTATGAGTTGCTGGAGCTACTTCGTAAAAGAGTCTCACAAATGAGTACTTTTTAGATTGATTAAGGGAGCAGAACACAAAAGGTTAGTGTAGAGGGAATCTGTCCATCCATCCAACATCAAAAAAATTAACCTATCTTCGCCGTCCATGTCAACTGCCTTTCTGAAACGTCGAAGACTCAGCAGATTCACTTACCGTATTAACAGAACCTGCTTTCATTCACTAACGAACGTTCTCATTCCTTAAACTCCAATCATTTCCCGGCGAGAGACTGAACAGACACGACAACACGCTTGCCCCCCCCCCCCCCCCCCCTTCCATCCGACTAAACACTAAGCCTCACACTACATGAACGACTAACTAACTACCTTTTCCTTGGAATCACTAGTCTATCCGCCGATTTCTCGAACAAATCTTCCTGGAACATTTAGATCGTCTCTGTCTGTCTGTCTGTCTTTATTTTTAAAAATCTTACTCAAGCCTTTGCCCTGTTATGATCTCCCTCCCTTCCCTTCCCATACTATCCTATCCCATTCCATCCTCCCTTCTCCCTCTCCACTTTGACAAGGCCCTGCAATTGCCCGACTGTTCCGAAGCTCAGAGACAAATCTTCCCCTGCGGACTCCTCTCTGAAAGGGAAACCCCGGCCAAAGGTGGCGGAAGGGGACGGCCGTGAAACCCCTGGATGGAGCGGCCGTCGCGTTACATTGGCTGCGACGCCAAGTGTTAGTTGCGTGTGTAAGGGAACTGTCAAAGGATATGGTTATAAGCTTTAAAGGTTTTCGGAGGATGCCCCTTAGTCTTCTATCCTTGATGATGAAATAAGTATTCCTTTAAAGGGAGGGAATATATACGCTGTTTTAACTAAAAATTATAAGCAACTTGACGTCTAACTGTACTTGTTTTGAAGATATATTAAAGCATATTATCGGTAAATCGTATCAAATGACTGCAAGAAACAGTCCCATAATATAAATCGAAAAAACATGATTTTCTTTTCTTTAATTCTTGGTTCAATCGATGAAAATTACACGACATGCCTCAGACTAAGCCATGCCAGAAAAAAAAATCCTGCATGAACAATACCAGCGCTATCTCATCCTTAAAATACGATCTCAAAAAAAAAAAAAAAAAAAAAAATGTATCCAACATATATACAACTATAGAATAGAAGGGAAAGGAGGAAGCACGGAGAAGGAACAAGGCAATTTAATCTATATACACAAAAAAAACACATAAAATTCAAGGCATGCACAAAAGGTGAGGAGGGGGAGAAGCCCCCCCGGCAAAAGGACGACATATCGGACCTGTTTGTTTACCTCTTGGCCCGGGACGGTGAGGTAGCCCATGGTGTGCGCCTTCTGCAGCTTGCCTCGCACCACCTTGCACACGATCTTGATCTTGGCCCATTGGCTCAGCTTCCCGCTCCCGTTCTTCACCATGGCCCCGCCCTGGCCGCTCTCCGCCAGCGAGGGGCGCGGACGACGACGGGCGGCCGGCCTGGCGCTTGCGGGCGTGAGTGGGGGCGAGAAGACAGGAGAGCGTGGGCGCTGGGCAGGCGTGCGGGCTCGAGGGCCGGCGGCGGGGAAAGAGGGCGTTAGAGGGGGCGCTGCGGGCGGCGAGGGCGCTGGTTATGGCAGATCTCACACGCGGGCGGCGTCGTCGGCGCTGTCGTCTTCATGCTGGTTGCGATCCGCGTCAGATTTCGGTCGTGGCAGCGCTGTCTCTCGCCCGCGGGGGAACGCCGCTCTCGCACGATCATTTTCCTTACACTGGATTCACTCTGGCTATTTGATCTCTCTTCTCTCTCAAATATATTTATTTTTACTCTATATCCCTTTTCGCTTTTAATTTTCGATTGCAAAAGGAAAAGAGGAACATTTAGCCCATGGTGTAGGTCGCATCATGGGTCTTTCTGGACACTCCACCGCACACAATCCACCGTTGATCAATTAGCATTCTGGACTTGCATAACACTAAGATCTCGTGTGCAAATAACTGTTCTATGAAAAAACGAAAAACAAAAAAATATATCTCTATATCTATATATATATATCTATCTCATATATATTACAAACAGTATAAACTTCTAAATTCCGTCGAGAAACTTAACCATTATCAATAGTGGAGCTCATATTTCACATGGCCCAGAACTAGTTGTATTGCCGTTAGCATGTAGGCCTAGGGACACCCATGCATGTTCTTGCCGGGTGCGCAATGCAGTCCATTGTTTAGCGGTAGCCTCGGGAAGAGTGGGTCACGGGGCGGGGCGGGGTGAGGGAGAGGTGGTGGTGGTGGTGGTGGTGGTGGTGGTGGTGGTGGTGGTGGTGGTGAGGTGCCAATGTGAGGCAGGTGAGGGCGAGGCACTCACACCTGGCCCCGGCGGGTCCACGCTGTCCACGGCAAGACCCCTCGCCTCACACGCACACACTTACACACACCCACACGCACACACACACGCACACGCTCGCACCCAACGCTTGCTCGGCTGTCTACATGCTCTTCTCCTCTATTTCAATAAATACATTTTCACACTTTATATGAGACACTTCACTTCGTTTCGACTTTATCTTTCGATACGTATGCGTAAATAAATCTGGAAGAAAACTACTTATGAAAACCACCGACTTCAAAACAAAACGCACGGGAGTAATAACACTTCAAAGTCCGAACACATAACATGAAAAAAAAGCTTACAAATGTTATGAAACCTGTTCGTCACAAAAATGAACTCAAAAATGCCATCACAGGGTCACCAAAGGGCGAAAGAATATACAGTTCGCAATCTTTCTCCCTTTAGCACACGGTCCGGTCCAGTGAACTGACCATCGCATCTCGCCACTTCCCTGGTAACAAGAACGCAAACGTGATCATCAGGCGGCGACACGGGAGCGCACTCCATGTATGTCAGTGATGCCGTCACTCTAAAACCGTGAACATTCAGAGTTGCTTAGGCTCGGTTTCCAAATATGGTCTGGTATTCCACAAAATTAACACTGCTAAATATAGTACATACGGAATGTAGGCTACACAAGTGAATGTTTACGTGTATCATATTAACAAATAGTTAATAAAGATTGTACGATATATATATAACATACAGATACAAAATTATATATATACATATATATATATATATATATATATATATATATATATACATATATATATGTGTGTGTGTGTGTGTGTGTGTGTGTGTGTGTGTGTGTGTGTGTGTGTGTGTGTGTGTGTGTGTGTGTGTGTGTGTGTGTGTGTGTGTGTGTGTGTGCGTGTGTGTGTGTGTGTATATACACATACATACGTACATACATACACACAC
>BOPN01002713.1:106020-113520 GCA_017312705.2 Penaeus japonicus | reverse complement strand
GGAGGAGGAGGAGGAGGAGGAGGAGGAGGAGGAGGAGGAGGTGGAGTAGGAGGAGGAATAGGAGAAAGAGGAGGGAAATGGTGGAGGAGAGGGAAATGCAGAGAAAGAGAGAGAGATGAACAGGATACACGAAGAAGAAAAAAGAGAAACACGGAAATAATGGTGGAACAGAGGAAAAAGAGGAATGAAATCACAGACCGGCAACCCCCTCCCCCCAACCCCGACTCCATGCCACCACCTGATGAGCGCCATCACGAGCCAAGCAGCGAATAATCAATACTAAGGAAACAGAGAAGCAACATAGGATGGTAATCATGTAAAGGGAAGGTGAAGGAGGAGAGAGAGAGAGGGGGAAAGAGAAAAGGAGGGTGAGGGAGAAAAGATACAGAGGGAGGGAGGGGAGGGCGGGGAGGAGGGAAGGAGAGGCAGAGCGACAATGCAATTACTACGTCCTCGTTGCCATCCCCCCAGCTCCCTTACCCTCCCCCTCCCTCCCCCATTCCCCTGAGACTAAGGGCCAATAATTTCTTCCTTCACTTACTTCCTTATAAAATAAGGCCTCTACCTGGCCGGGCCTGCGCTCCCCCTGGCAACAAGCGTGCCTACAGGGAAGGACACTTGTTGATACAGGGACGGCTCTCTCGCTCTCTCTACCTAATGGCGCGCACACACACACATACATGTGTGTGTGTGTATGGTATGTGCGTATGTGTGTGTGTGTGTGTGTGTGTGTGTGTGTGTGTGTGTGTGTGTGTGTGTGTGTGTGTGTGTGTGTGTGTGTGTGTGTGTGTGTGTGTGTGTGTGTGTGTGTGTGTGTGTGTGTGTGTGTGTGTGTGTGTGTCCTCTCTCTCTCTCTCTCTCTCTCTCTCTCTCTCTCTCTCTATATATATATATATATATATATATATATATATATATATATATATATATATATACATATATATATATATATATATATATATATATATATATATATATATATATGTGTGTGTGTGTGTGTGTGTGTGTGTTGTGTGTGTGTGTGTGTGTGTGTGTGTGTGTGTGTGTGTGTGTGTGTGTGTGTGTGTGTGTGTGTGTGTGTGTGTGTGTGCGTGCGTGTGTGTGTGTGTGTGTGTGTGTGTGTGTGTGTGTGTGTATGTATGTTCACGAGAGGACCGGATCTTTCAACTACGATAATAATTAGATAAAATAAACTCCGTTCATGAATGTAAACCAACACTGCATATATTCATACTCTCCCATTTATTTTTTCAAAATATGTACACTCCCAACGAAATAACTTCCGTGGTTATGTGTACACTCCGGAAATATGGGCAATTCATCAGCCCAAACTGTAATTACTTCTGGCCTGAATCAATGTTGCTACCTGAATGATGAATACTATATACAGACATATAAACACACACACACACACACACACACACACACACACATACATATAAACACACACACACACCCAGCTCTCTCCCCCCCTCCTCTCCATCACTTCCCCTCCGCGTCTTTCTATTCTATTTTTAAGTCTACTTTCTGTTTCTCCCCCCCCCCCTTATATCCATCCATTTCCCAATACGTCCTCCTTAGGCCCAATTGCATCCCACTACCCCCCCACCACCACCCACCCAGTCCTCTTCACTCCCCACTCCCGAAGTCTTCCGCCGCGACCTTTACTCGCACAACACCAGAAACTTGTTCCTGACATGTATTGCTTCCCGGCGTAAAATTTGCATCCGACTCGGGCCAATTAAAAGCTCGCTTCTCTGATCCTGCCGAGGAAGTAAGTGATGTAGCGCCGCCGCGCGCACACAGGTTATTGCCCGTACTAATACGAAGGACTTCGAGAGAGAGAGAGAGAGAGAGAGAGAGAGAGAGAGAGAGAGAGAGAGAGAGAGAGAGAGAGAGAGAGAGAGAGAGAGAGAGAGAGAGAGAGAGAAGGGGATTCGGGGCATTACTCAATACATCTTACAAACAATGAAAAAGTCCCATTAACCAATCATATGCACATACCCTCGAAATTCTCATTCCATTCCAGAACAAATCTGTTCTTGAGAACTCCTACTTGGATTGCAGAAAATCCCAAACAATCTGAGAGGGAGATGGTAACAAAGGCGTATGTGCAATTTATAACACCCGATCTACATGATAATATGTAAACTGTTAGAAGCATACAAGTACATATGCAAATCATTATATATATACATATATACATATATATGTATATATATATATATATATATATATATATATATATATATATATATACATATATATACATATATATACATATATACATATATAAATATATATATAAATATATTAATATATACATATATATATATATATATATATATATATATATATATACATAAGTACATTGTTTTCGTTTAGTAGTATATTATTCCGATCGCTTTGGCCACGAATTGTGAAAAAAAAGCAGACAGCCCTTCTGGCGCGAAATGTATTCCCATAATTCGCTTTCACTTCGGATCTAAATGAACTGCGCTATAATTTGAGAACGCTCGATAAAATTGGGAGAGAAGTCTGTCCATTGTACCTGTATCTCTGTAACATTTATTTTCCATAACCCATTACCTTTGTACGTAACGTCGCCCAACGAACCAAAGCTGGGCAATGATCTTGGACTTGAGGATGCTTTGGAACCACGACGCTTTTTAATGGCGAAAATAAAATGAAGCAGAGAGAGAGAGAGAGAGAGAGAGAGAGAGAGAGAGAGAGAGAGAGAGAGAGAGGAGAGAAGAGAAGAGAAGAGAAGAGGAGAGAGAACACCAACAACAGGGGCAGCCGTGTAACACGAAGCCCCTTCTTGGCAGGCATATCTAGAGGGCAGAACTAAAAGGCAACTAAAATGTCCCTGGCATTGGTAATCGCACCAAGTCTCACAGGGTCGAAGGAATGTCATATCCTTCAGATGTAAAACTCATGCCCCCCCCCCCCCAAAAAAAAAAAAAAAAAAAAAAAAACTTTAATCGCGCGACACCAAACACGAATATATAAACCTCTCCAAAAACTTAATTTACAACAACAAACGCGAAAACGCAGGACTCTTCCTCCCCAAAAAATTCACTCACCCGAATACCAACACCTAATTTGCTTCACGACGACTGGGAGGAACATTCCCCGAATTCCCTCTTCGTTTCCTCTCTGCCCTGAGCGGTAACCTAGCGCCGGGCCATCCGAGATCCTGTCGACCTATCCCCACTGCTCCATGAGCCCCCTCCCCTCCCCCGTGCACCCAGGTACACTCACACACAACCGGATGCCTTCTTCTTTCCCCCATGCCTCTGCTCCCCATATCCCCACCTCCCGACAGGTGTTCCCTTCCTATCTCCCTATTCCTTGGGTATTTCCCCCTCTCTCCCCCCGCACCAGTACCATCCTCCCTCTCCCTCCCTCCCTCCCTCATGCCCAGTAACCCCTCCCCACCCTTCCCCTGCAGCAGGACCATCCTCCCTCTCTCCCTCCCTTATGTCTAGCTCCCCGTCCCCTCACCCCCTCAACGCCAGCACCCCTCTCCCAACCTCCCTCAGCTCCAGTACCCCCTCCCTGCCCCCCTCAGCTCCAACAACCCCCACTCCTCCCTCCCCCACCTTGCTCCAGGACTCCCAACCCCCCAAAGGAACCGCAGCGGGGGTTCATTACGCTGAGGGGGCGGAAGCATCCTCCAAGTACGAGCGCCGGTGAACAAGGGACGCCTCCAGGGTCTGTGTCGCTCTCTCCTTCCCTCTTTCCTTACACTTCTTCATGTCTTTATTTCTCTATCCCCCCTCACCCTACCCCCTCCCCTTTACATCCCGTTCGTTTCTCCATTCATATTCTTCCCCTTCCACCCTCCTTTACCACAACCATACCCTCTCACTTTCCCCCTCTAACACCACTTTCCCCCTCTAACACCACTTTCCCCCTCTAACACGGGTTACGCTGAATAATGTGACTACAAACGCTCATTAGAAAAGTTAGCCACGGTATCCTAATAGACGCTAACTAACGCGATCGCAAGCCGTAAAATGAGGCCAAGAAACATCGCCGTTCAGGGGCAGGCAGGCAAGACGGTCAGATTTCCCCAAAGGATACCAAGAGTAGGGGCAGCCACGAGGGAGGAGGGAAGAAGGGAGAGGGAGGGAGGAGGAAGGAGAGGGAAGGAGAGAAGGGGCGAGAAGAGGGAGAGGGAAAGGGGGAGCGAGAGGGAGGGAAAGGGGGAGCGAGAGGGAGGGAAAGGGGGAGCGAGAGGGAGGGAAAGAGGGAGCGAGAGGGAGGGAAAGAGGGAGCGGGAGGGAGGGAAAGAGGGAGAGGAAAAGGGGGAGTGAGATGGAGGAAGGGAGAGAAGGAAGGGAGGAAGTAAGGAAGGAAAGAAGGAAAGGATGGGAGGAGAAAGAGATAAAAAGAGGGAGAAAGAGAGAGGGGGATAAAGAGAAAGAGAGAGAGAGAGAGAGAGAGAGAGAGAGAGAGAGAGAGAGAGAGAGAGAGAGAGAGAGAGAGAGAGAGAGAGAGAGAGAGAGAGAGAGAGAGAGAGAGAGAGAGAGAGAGAGGGGGGGGGAGAGAGGGAGGGAGAGGGAGAGGGAGGGAGGGAGAGGGGGGAAGAGAGAGAGAGAGAGAGAGAGAGAGAGAGAGAGAGAGAGAGAGAGAGAGAGAGAGAGAGAGAGAGAGAGAGAGAGAGAGAGAGAAACCTGAAATAATTTGCTACGAGTCTAAAGGTAGTATACGAATTTGAAATTAAAAAGTTCACCTCCCTCCCGCATTTTTTTTTTTTTTAATCTCTTTTTCTTTTTTGAGTGAGGGAATGGGAGCGAGAAAGTTTGAAATGACTTTGCGAAGTATAATCCACGTAATAAGTTATTAACGTTATGACGCCCAGTCCGGGACAAGTTCCTCTCCGGTCGCGTCTCGAGGGAAGGGCGGGCTGTGGTTGACTCATTCATTCACTTACTCACTCACTCAACTCAACTCACCTGCCCCTTCACTTGGTCATCCATTCAATTACTCACACTACATCATTCCCTCCCTCCTTCTGTGACTTTTACAAGTGACACGAACTGATTTCCCTCTCTCTGACAGAATTCACTGACTCTTTTCTCCTCTCCAATTCCCCTCTTTTCTCTTCTCCCCCTCTTCTTCCCTCCCTTCCCCTCTTTTTTCTTCTCAAACTGTGCATCGATGACTCTTTCTTCTCTTCCCTTCTCTCCTCTCTCCTCGCCTCCACTCCCCTCCCCCCTTTTATTTCCCCTTCGCTTCTCCCTCACTCCCTCTCCGATTCGACGACAACTTACGACCTTCTCGACCTCCCTCTCTGTTGATAAGACGTCGCTGACACTCTCTTCACTTCTCTTATCTCTTCTTCTTTTTCCTCTACTTCTGATAGGACTTCGCTGACCCTCCCCCCCCTCTCCCCCTCTTCTCCGGAAACCCCGGCGATTTCTCGTCTCCTCCTCCGACCCGCATTTGTCTTCCGAAAGGCTCTCGCGACGTCGCAGCGCCTTGTAAGAGATGGGATTACCTTCACTACAGCGGCGGATCTCTGAACGAGTAGGACGGAAGACTCTGGCGTTTTTCCTATCTCCCGTTTTCTCGTTCTCCTTCTCTCTCTCTCCTATTTCTCCCTCATCCTCTCCCTCTCTCCTTCTCCTTCTCCTTCTCCACAAACATATCCATCTTACCATATCATATGTTTTTTTAAACCTTTCTTTATCACCATCTATCCCTTCCCCTCTCCTTCTCCTTCTCCCTCTCCCCCACCCCTACCCCTCCCTCTACTCCGCCACGAGTTCCGGCCGAAGAGAAATGCCTTCGCCGGCAACTCGGCGGCGGCGGAGGCTGCTTCCAAGACATCTCACACCCCGCTTGTCCTCTTGTTTTTCGAATTCTCTCTCCATTACCATTCTCCTTCATCACATTTGAAAATCCGACGAGGGAAAATATGGTTCGGTTCTGAAGTACCTCTCCCTCTCCCTCTCCCTCTCTCTCTCTCTCTCTCTCTCTCTTCTTTCCTTCCTTCATTCATTCTTTCCTTCATTCCTTCCTTGATTCTTTCCTCCCTCCCTCCCTTCCTTCTCCCTCCCTCCTCTTCCACTCCCCTCCCTCCCTTCCTCTTCCCCTTCCTCTTCCCCCCCTCCTTTCTCACCGCAAGAAAAGAGAAAACCAATCATTCTCGACCTGGATGGGGTGGGGCACAGTGAGGTGGGGGGTGGGGGTCTTTTTGAAAGGCAAAACACCCCACAAATGCAAAAATGCCTCCTCTGCAAAACATAGGTTCCCGGAAAGATGAAACCTGCCTAAAAACCTATTTTGTGCCAGGTGTTTTTTTTTTTCTTCTGCCGTTCTCTCTCTCGTTCCCTACTGTGCAGCAGTGATAAAAAGCGTTACACTTAGTAGGAAAGAGAGAGAGAGAGAGAGAAAAAAAACATAATAAAGTCCGATATACCTTAAACTACAATACAAAGAATTTCTTAAATGGCCATGCACGAATTACCCAAAACGCAGAGAAAACGTGCCTGCACGAAAATGTCAGCCTCAGGGGTAATCAGCGGACGTCGGGGCCCTGCAATGGCTCATTGCAAACTGCAAACTGCTATTCTTCATGGCACATTCGCGTCGCCCTGTTATACGTTGAAATCTGAAACATTACCGTCATCCTTGCATACGTTTGCTACCGTTTAAGTGTATCATTCTACTTTTCGAAAGTATCATCGCCAGTGTGTTACTGAATGAGAGAGCGAGAGAGCGAGAGAGCGAGAGAGCGAGAGACATAAGAAGAGAAATAGAAAGAGAAATAGAAATAGAGAGAGAGAGAGAGAGAGAGAGAGAGAGAGAGAGAGAGAGAGAGAGAGAGAGAGAGAGAGAGAGAGAGAGAGCTCTCTCTCTCTCTCTCTCTCTCTCTCTCTCTCTCTCTCTCTCTCTCTCTCTCTCTCTCTCTCTCCCTCTCTCTGTATGTGGGGGGGAGAGAGAAGAGAAAAGAGTTAATTTACGAATCACTTTTTTCCAGTCAGTACAGGTCTTTTTGGCGCGTGAAGGTATGAAAGAAAGTAAGGCTTAGGGGTAACGGGAATAGGGGGGGGGGGGGAGGATGGCAGGTGAACGAAGAGGAAAGGGGAGCATGGAAAAACGGAGAAAAGCGAAGAAAAACGAAAGAACAGGAGAGGTAAAAAAAAAGAAATGAGAAGAATATAAAGGAAATAAAAAATAAGAGGAAGAAGGAGAAAGAGGAGGATGAGGAGGAGGCAGAAGAAGAGGAAGAAAATACAAGTGGAAGAAAAGGAAGAAGAAGAAAAAGGAGGATGAATAAAAAAGAGAGAAGGAAAAAATGAGGAGAAAGAAGGAAAAAAAGAGAAAGAGAAAGAGGAATGGGGGAGGAGAAAGAGACGGAGAGAGAAGTCCTTGTCTTTTTACGAGCGATTTTCTCCAGTCTGAGTCGAGCTGATTGTGAGGCAACAGCTTTTTTTTTAGGCTTGAACCATCTTCCTGTTTCTTGCGAGACGTTAACCTTTTTTT
>BOPN01002713.1:88520-101020 GCA_017312705.2 Penaeus japonicus | reverse complement strand
GGATTTAATCTATCGCCTCCGCCGGATCATCAAGTGTGAACCTAAAAAATAAGTTTCATCTTCGATTAATCTGACCGGGCGGTGGCTAGAGGATAGCTTATGAGTGAATGGATTAACCTGGACACTTTATATCACTATAAGACAACATGGGTGATTCTAAAATTGGAGTATCAATGTCAAGATATGATGCCAAATTTCCTATTGTCCATTACGTAACGCCAGTGTAGTTTTACATGTTGCCGCACATATGTACAAATAATGAAACGGCGATTAAGTAATTGCATAATTTGAAGTATTTGCAAGAAGAAGGCCTTTAGTAAACTCAGTGTATATAAAGCTGTTCAAGATTATATTTAAAAAAAACATTGTGTTTAGTATGTCTAATAGGACTGCTGGTTGCTGCTCAAGCCTACTCCTTAGAGTGATATTAAACAAACATAGGGTAATCAATCCAAACGCCACAGCAGCATGTGTGTTTGTGTCTGTAGTTGCGTTTATGAATATATTCAGATCTCTAATGATATCTAATTAAATAATTGTTTCAGAATCCTTGAAAATATGTCTTATTTACAACAGAGATGCAAGATATATGTGAATATTGCAGACATATATCAAATCTTCATTTGGTCTCCGTAGACTTTTGATCACAAAATTGCTATTTCCGACCACTTAGCGTCGTCCTGAGGGTTGAAAGAAGGGAGGGGGTGAGGGAGAGTGGGAGTTGGAGAGGAAGAGGAAGAGTGAGAAGGTGAGGTCGAAGAAGAGGAGGAGGGGAGAGAGAGAGAAAGAGAGAGAGAGGGGCGGGAGATACCCACACAACAGCTCCCCTCCTCAACGCCCCGACCTCAAGCCAAACCAAGTAACCCCCACAAAGCCTCCCCAAGTCAAACCCTTCGCCGGACGAGAATTCGTCAGTCCTCGTGACACTCCATGATGCACCAGCTGACGCAGGGTAATGGGCGTGAATGAGAGGGAGTGGGGAAGAGGAGGGGGAGAGGACGCCCAGACGCCCGACATTCGCGCAGGCGTGATCTAAATCCTCAGATTGGGTTAATATGCGCACAGGGAAGAGCTGAACCCCGATAAAAGCGAAGCCATATGGTAGATAACTCAATTAATATACAACGCCCTATGCGTGTATAATAATCTCTCTTTGTATATATATATATATATGTGTGTGTGTGTGTGTGTGTGTGTGTGTGTGTGTGTGTGTGTGTGTGTGTGTGTGTGTGTGTGTGTGTGTGTGTGTGTGTGTGTGTGTGTGTGTGTGTGTGTGTGCGCGCGTGTGTGTGTTCAAAAAATGTTCCAGCCGTTTAATGACCGCCGTAATTTCCCCCATAAGAAAATAATGAGGCCGGCAGTTCGACTCGGCGAGTGAAGAAGAAGCCGTCGCTCTGTTCTTCACTCATTCTTATTTGATGTTTATACAGCGCACGTAAGGAACGCACGTGACATCTTTCAGCACTTGCGGTATAGAAAAGAGTTATTCATATATTACATAAAAGTCTTCATTCTCTTTGTTTAACTCGGTTAGGTGATGGACACTCCGATTAAATAACACCTTAGCCGATTTGATACTTCCGCCTCATGACCTGACTTGGCCGGATTGTCCTCTCACAGTGCACGATCCTAGTCCTCTCTATACAAAATCAGTAGGTTGCAACAACTGTTTGTCAGTGCAGTCAGTAAGCCCAACGAGTGACGTATGGGTGTTCCTCTGGCACAACAAACGAAATGCTGTGACGACCTGAACAGCAGTTTCTTCTCCTCCTTCTCCCTCTCCTCTATATCTTCCTCCTCCTCGCCCCCTTCCCCCCCCTCCTCTTCCTCCTCCCCCCAGCACCCATACTATTCGTGCAACACTGCAGTCAGTTGAGACCTCGATCCCTCCTGATCCTCACCCCAGTCCTAACTTCCCAGTTGCTTCTAAGGCTCAGAGATTGCAGAACTTTTGCAACGCATCTCCTTCGGCCTCGGTTTCGGCGTAATAGCACCTGTGGATCATAAAAGAGGAAATGATAGAAATGAGGTGGAGGAGGAGGAAAAAAAGGAAGAGAAAGAAGATGAGGAGGAGGAGGAGGAGGAGGAAGAGGTAGAGGAGGAGGAGGAGGAGGAAGAGGTAGAAGAGGAGGAGGAGGAGGAGGAGGAAGAGGTAGAAGAGGAGGAGGAGGAGGAGGAGGAAGAGGTAGAGGAGGAGGAGGAGGAGGAGGAAGAGAAAGAAGAGGAGGAGGAGGAGGAAGAGAAAGGAGAGAAGAAGGAAGAGGAAGAGGAGGAAACTTCTGCGTGTCTCTATCGCAGAGCAGAGCAGAGCAGCGCCGCCGCACGCCAGGCCATCGTCGTCAAAGCAATCTCTCCGAAACCAATAATAACTTGCACTTTCGAGTCCCGCTGAAGAGACGGACTTCCAAGAGCCTCTTATCGCTATCCGGAACTCTTGCTCATCAAAGGCCGATGGACGTGATTCGGAAAGGAAACGAACTTCTCCAAACAACAAAGGAGGGGATGTTATTATCTCCGCTCGCTCACACAGCCCTCGCGAAATCACTGGATTTTGCGGGCCGACGAGAGCGAAAGAGGGAAAATAAGGAATACCACTAAATCAATAAATCCAATAATCATAAATAAATAATTAAGATTAGTAATAGATGAGCAACTAGATCAAGAATATAGATAATAAGAACAGTACCAGATGTGTAAATAAATAAATAATAAAGGTATATAAACAATCAGAGAGTACTAGATGAACGAACAAATCAATAAGATACAAACACAATAATAAAAGTAAACAACAAACATAAAAAAACAACGTAATATAATACATATATCAAAATCACGTCACCAAAATAAAAAAATAAAAAATCCCCAAATTAACGTTTCATTTCTTGCAAGCATCAACACTGCAAGCAACAAGTAATTACCCCTCTGGGAGCATTTCCGCCGACGCGAGATGAGTATCCTGCCAGGTGGTCACCAAAGAGTTATCTTTTTACGAAGGATTCTCAAAAGGAGTCTCGGGGGCAAGTTCAGCTCTAAAGGACTTTTGGTTCCACGCTTTGAGTCTCTCTTCCTCTCTCTCGAATGAGTGAAAGAAGTTAAGAAAGAGAAAGAGAAAGAGAGAGAGAGAGATTGAGATTTAGATAGATAGATAGATAGATAGATAGAAATAGAGAGACAAGTGAGAGAGAGAGAGAGAGGTAGGGAGAGAGAGAGAGAGAGAGAGAGAGAGAGAGAGAGAGAGAGAGAGAGAGAGAGAGAGAGAGAGAGAGAGAGAGAGAGAGAGGGGGGGGGGTTAAAGAGGATAAAGAGGATACCGAGAGAGTAGAGAGGGTGTAGAGAGGGGAGACGAGGGACGAGAGAGGAGAATGAGAAAGAGACAGAGAAAACCAAACCCGCACTAAAAAAAACCCTCCCCCTCCCTCCCTCCCCATGCACTCTTTCCCTCCTCCCGCAACGAAACCCGACGTACTGCCCTCGCCACTTAAAACTCTCGAAACGCCCCCCCCCCCAGCCCAGCCCAGCCCAGCCCAGCCCAGCCCAGCCCATCGCCCTGCCCTACGGATGTAATCCAGAGGCAAATTAACTACATCTATGGAGATGTGTCTGCCCCGCCACCTCGCAATGCCGGAGCTGATGCAAATGAACAAGCTTTACCACGCCGCCGCCCTCTGTAATGGAGTGTGCCGTGGCGCTCTTTGGGGAGGGGAGGGGAGGGGAGGGGAGGGGAGGGGAGGAGAGGGGAGGGGAGGGGAGGGGGGAGGGGAGGGAGGAAGGAAAGGGAATGGGGAGGGGAGGGGAGAGAGGAAGGAAAGGGAATGGGGAGGGGAGGGGGAAGGAGGGAAGGAAAACGAGGAAGGAGGTGGGGAAGAGATAGAGATAGAGAGAGAGAGTTAGAGAGTTACAGAGATAGATAGATAGATAGATAGATAGATAATAAAGAGAGAGAGAGAGGAGAAAAGGGAAACGAGGGGAGAGAGGAAACGAGAGATGAAGAAGGGAAAGACAGAAGGGAGGAAGAGAGAAAGGGAAAGATAGAAGGGAGGGGGGATGCAAGGAAGAAAGAGAATATAACAAAAATGTGTAATACACACACACACACATATGGGAGATGACAAGTTTTTAGAAATTAAGATAATGAAAAAATTAAAGACCAGAAGAAAAGAAAAAGGAGACGGAACAAGAAAAGGAAAAATGGAAACGCACAAACAAAGACAACAAAATAACATAAAGAACAAAGACACATGCATGAAAAATTAGGAAAAATAACGAAGCATGTCTTCCCGACCACAATTTCTCGAGAACTGAGGATATGCAAGAAAAACTGTAGAGCGTCTCTCTTTATCTTACTCTCTCTTCCTCTTCCTCTCTCTCTCCATTCCTCCCACCTCTCTTTTTCTTCCTCCCTCCCTGCCTCCTCTTATATTTCCCCCCATCACCTTCCCTCCCTCATTCCCTCCTTTCTTTCCTCTTTTCCTCCCTCCCTTTTCCCCCCTTCCTTCCCTCCATTCCATATCTCCTCTATTCTCCCTCCCTCCTACATCTCCCCCTACCTCCCTCCCTCCCACATCTCCCCCTACCTCCCTACCCTCCCTCCCACATCTCCCCCTACCTCCCTACTTCCCTCCCTCCCACATCTCCCCCTACCTCCCTACTTCCCTCCCTCCCACATCTCCTACTACCTCCCTCCCTCCCACATTTCAAACACCTTCCCTCCCTCCCAAATCTCCCCCTACTTCTCTACTGCCCTCCTTCCCTCCCTCCCTCCCACATCTCCCACTACCTCCCTACCTCCCTCCCTCCCACATCTCCCATTACCTCCCTCCCTCCCACATCTCACATTACCTCCCTCCCTCCCACATCTCCCCTACCCTCCCTCCCTCCTTCCCTGCCTCCCAAATCTCCCCCGCCATCCCTCACTCCCTCCCTCCCTCCCACATCTCTCCCACCATCCCTCATTCCCTCACTCCCTCCCACATCCCCCCACCCTCCATCACTCCCTCCTACATCTCCCCCTCTCTCCCTCCCTCCGTCCCACATCTTCCCCTCCTTACCTCCCTCCATCACCCCTCCTCCCCCCCTCCCCTCCAATCCCCCCCCCCCTCCTGAACCAAAGACAAAGATCCTCCGCTCGAGGACTCAATCTGGTCCTTCAACAGCAGTACCCAAAAGGCGGAGACGGCGAAGCAGAATGTATTTCGTGCGGGAATTTCGCGTTTAAAGGGGAACTTGACGGAAGGACGGGAGAGCTCGGGTCGGCAGGCCTGTGCGTGTTGCTTGTGTCTTTCTTTATTTCTCTCTTTCTTTCTCCTTTTCTTCTTTCAATTTCTTTTTTTATTCTTTTTTTATTCATTCTATTCATTCAATGATCACAGGAAGGCCCCGTCCCAGCGAGGGAGTTCGTGACGTAAAACAGAATGTTATCATATCATTTTCTTCTAATCGTCATTATTAACATCACATTATCGGCATTATCGTTACTTACATTATAGCTATCATCGTTATGAGTAATAGTAGTTGTTGTTGTAGTATTATCTTTTTCACTATCATTATTACTCTTTACATTATCACTTTTACTCTTATGATGATGATGATGATGATGATGATAGTTATAATGATGATAATAATGGTAATAACAATGATAATAACAATAAAAAATAATAATCACAATGATAACAATAAAGAATAATAATAATAATAATAATAATAATAATAATACCATACCAGTAATAAACAATTATAATTAAAAAAAAACATAACAATACTAAAACTACTACTAATAATAATATCAATAACAGCAATAATAATCATGATTACCAAAACAATAATAGCGTAGCAGAGGTATCTACGACACCGTATTCTCAGAATATATCGCAGATAAGACGCTCCCATAACCATAATTCACTCTCATGTGTTACAAAGCACCCTCCCCCCATACCTGTTGGAGGTGGAGGAGGGGGAGGAGGGGGAGGAGGAGGAGGAGGAGGAGGAGGAGGAGGAGGAGGAGGAGGAGGAGGAGGAGGAGGAGGAGGAGGAGGAGGAGGAGGAGAAGGAGGAGGGGGGAGGAGGAGGAGGGGAGAAGAAAGAAAAAGAGGAGGAGGGGAGAAGAGGAGGAGGAGGAGGAGGAGGAGGAGGAGGAGGAGGAGGAGGAGGAGGAGGAGGCGAAAGAAAAAAGAGAAAAAGAAGAAAAAGGAAAAAGAACAGGAGTAGAAGCAAAGGAAGATGGCAGATGATGAGGAAAAGGAGAAGGAGAACACCACCACCAAAGAAGGAAGAAGAGGAGGATAAGACAGAGAGTCTCCCTGCCTAAACCCACTACCCCTCCTACCCCCCCCTACCCCACCTCTCCTACCTTGCTCCTGCCAGTCCCGAGGTAATCACCGAGGATTATGAGCCGCTCCTACGTGTGTCGCCCATCATCCTCGGGTTATTACCTCTCCCGTTCTAATGGGAAGGGGGAGTGTGTGGGGGGGGGGGGAGAGGGATAAAGGAGGAAAAAAAATCAGAAAAAAGAAAATGAAAGCACTAGGCATATGTGATGCATCAGAAGACTATATGGTATTTTTAAGACATATAATTTATAAACATAAAAAGTGAAACACACAACGAAAGAAAAAGAGAGGGGGGGACGGACGGAGAGAGGGAGAGACGGAGAAAGGAAAAGAAGGAAAGGGAGATCAGATAGAATGACAAAAGGAGAGATAATAGACCCCGAAGGCCATCTCGAAGGAAGGCAAGGGGTAGAGGGAAGGGGAGGGGGAAGGGAAAGGGAGGGAAGGGAAAGAGCAAGAATCCTAACGACAACTATACCTAACAAGCACAATTACATGGAGAGGGGGGGAAGGATAATGTGGGGTGGGGTGGGATGGGGGGGGGGGGCGGTGAGACGAGTTAGCGGGATGCGAAGTGGGTAGGGGGGGGGGGAGACTGACACAGGGGGTTGGGGGAGCGATTGCGTTTACAGGCAGATAGGGGCTTCTGGGAGAGGGGAAGGGAATGGAAGGGGAGGGGAGGGGAGGGGAGGGGAGGGGAAGGGAAGGGAAGGGGGGGGCGCATTCAGCGGAGAGACAATGGGAAGCATTGTGCGAGATAAAAACGCCGCCCCTTCAAATCCGCCTCATCAACTTCACAGGGTTACGGCAAGGGTACGACAGAGCTACGGCAGGGCTAAGGCAGGGCTATGGCAGAGCTACGGCAGAGCTACGGCAGAGCTACGGCAGGGCGCCCCAGAGGAGGAACCCGATTACCCCCCTCTCTCCCCGCCCATCCACCCCCCAAAAAAAGAAAAAGAAAAGAAATTCGCCATGGGGAGGAAAAACCGAATCAAAGGCAGTTGATGAAAATGCATATGAATATCAAGTACATCAAAATTCCATGTGTTTTTAGACAAGATAAATTTTTTGTTGTTAATAATAGTAGTACTAACAATAATGTTATTAAAATAAAAATGATAATACCTATAATAATGATAATAATATCAACAATAAAAATTATAACAATATCAACAATAATGATAATAATACAAAAAAATGATGATAATGATGTTAACAATAATCATCATATAAAAAAAATAATGATAATAACAATAATAATGATAATAACAATAATAATACTAATAATGTGAGTAATAATAATAATAATAATAATAATAATAATAATGATGATAATAATAATGATGATAACAATAACGTCATTATCACTATCATTACATTCATTATCATTATCATTATCATCATTATTACAATTACATTTTTACCATTATAATTATCATCCTTATCAATACAACATTATCATTATAATTGTTATCATAAACATTGCCATTATCATCATTACAATTATTATCATTAAGATCATTTATAGCATTATTATTATAACAAAAATAGCAACGACAATGACGACGACAAATCATCATCAATATAATCACTATCATAATTGTAAAAGAAGAAGAAAAGGGTGGAAAACAGGTCTACTCATCAAAACCAACACAGCCATCTCAAAATGGCCAAACAAACAAAACAAACAAACACAAAAAGCGCGTGGATAAGAAATGCAAACACAGAGAGGAAGGGGACAAACTCGTGAGAGGGAGAGGGAGGATAAACATGGAGAGGATGGGAGGAAGGGAGGGAGGGAGGGAGGGAGGGAGGGAGGGAGAACAAACCCCCGTGAGAGGCTGGTGGGGGGAGGGGAGGGGGATGAGAGGGGAGGGGGGCCAGAGCCAAAGGCCATACACAAAGGGCGTGCTGTGGGCGGCTCTCCCAAGACGGAAACGTTTTAACACGCTCGCTCTGCAAGTATTACTCTGCAAATGCTGTCGCGGGAGAGAAAGAAATATTGAACTGTCTCTCGAGGAGGGAGAGAGAAGAGAGAGGGATGGAGAGAAAGAGGGAGCGAGAGGGACAGAAAGGGAGATGATGGAAGGGAGATGAATGAGGGTTGGAGGGATATATGTAAATCAAAGAACAGCAACGTCAAATAACAATGCACGAAAAAGGCCGTTAAAACACCATCTATTAAAAAAAAAAACACAAAATAAATAAATAGCTAAATCAATGAATACATAAACATACATATATATATAAACAAAAATAAAAATAAGAGACTATAAGAAATACCAAGTAATAAAAATAATCACCTATCCAAAAGCGGCAGTAAATATAAGACCTAAATCACGCAAAATCCTTCCCTGCCGCGCTAAGGAGACACACGCACGAACGCACGCACCCGAAAAAGGGAAGACGGGAAGCAGAGGGAGGGGGGAGAGGGGGGAGAGGGGGGAGGGGAGAAAGAGAAGGGGAAAGGAGCCTGCAACGCCAGGGGACACCGTGGCGACACCCCGCCGCCCATCCGCACACAAGTCATACTCAATAGACGGGGAAGCGGAGAGCTCGGCGACGACGCTACTGCAGCCAACGGATCGAAGAGGGAAGAGGGAGGAAGAGGAAGAAGGAAGAGGGAAGAAGGGGAAGAGGGAGGAGGAGGAAGAGGGAAGAAGAGGAAGAGGGAGGAGGAGGAAGAGGGGAGGAGGAGGGAGGAAGAGGGGAGGGTAAGGGAAAATATGAGAAAGGAGGGAGGGAAGGGAGGGAAGGAAGAGACGGGAGAGGGGGGGAATAGGAAAGGAGAAAGGAAAGGAAATGGAAAAAGAGAAGGGAAAGGGAAATGGGAAGACGAAGGGGAAGAGGGAGAGGGAGAGGAAAAGGAAGGGGAAGGGGAGCGGGGGAAAAGGTGAGAGTGAGAGAGAGAGAGAGAGAGAGAGAGAGAGAGAGAGAGGGAGAGAGAGAGAGAGAGAGAGAGAGAGAGAGAGAGAGAGAGAGAGAGAGAGAGAGAGAGAGAGAGAGAGAGAGAGAGAGGAGGGAGAGAGAGAGAGGGAGGGAGAGAGAGAGAGAGAGAGAGAGAGAGAGAGAGAGAGAGAGAGAGAGAGAGAGAGAGAGAGAGAGAGAGAGAGAGAGAGAGAGAGAGAGAGAGAGAGAGAGAGAGAGAGAGAGAGAGAGAGAGAGAGAGCGTACCACTGAAGGGGAACAGCCAAAGGACCCACAGGGAAGCGAGGAGGAGCCAGGGCGATGACGCGGGAACACCGGTAAAGGAACCAAGAAACTGTGGTAGAGTTTGTGAGAAAAGGCGAGGGTTTTGAGAAGAAAAGGATGGTGAAGGAGGAGGAGGAAAAAGAGGAGGAGGAAAAGGAGGAGGAAAAGGAGGAGGAGGAGGAGGAGGAGGAAAAGGAGGAGGAGGAGGAGGAGGAGGAGGAGGAGGAGGAGGAGGAGGAGGAGGAGGAGGGGAAGGAGGAAGGATCGTACACAGGAGGAGAGAGAGTGAATGGAGAGGGTATGTAGACAGAAAGGAAGGGGAAAGGGAGAGAAAGGAGAGTAGGGGGACGGCGGACAACGGTAAGGTGAAGGGGGTAAAGGAGGGGTAGGAGAGGAGAAGGAGGAGGAATTTGGAGGAGGAATTTGGAGAAGGAGAGGGTGTGAGGAGTGGGAAAGAGAGAGTGAGTGAGAAACAGAAAAAAGAGAACTGGATGTAAACCATTTTAAAAAGTTGGACAGTGGAAGTTCTCTGAATGTGCACGGACACAAAGAGAGGGAAATACAGGCAGATAGATAGCTGTTTAAGAGCGAAATTCGACTCGCTTTGGGCACAGGGTCTAAGCTAATTAATTTCGTTTTTTCCTCTTTCTCTTGCTCAATTTCCCTCCCTCCTCCTTTTTCTCTCACTCCCACACTTTTCACTCCCTAAAAGGGTGGGAGGGAAGGATTGAGGAAGAGAGAGGAGAAGAGAAAGAGAAAGAGAGCGAGAGAGCGAGCGAGAGAGAGAGACGAAAAGAGAGAGTGGGAGGGAGGGAGGAGGAGGAGGAGGAGGAGGACGGAGGGAGCGAGGGATTGTCCGGACGACTTTTTATTTCGAGCAAAAGTTCCGTTTATCTATTTCATTTTATTTTCCTGACGATGTGTTTGTTTTTTGTTCTGGCTGGGATGTAGTTCTTTGTCGAATGGGCCTGGCACGGGAGGGGGGTGGGGGAGGGAGAGGGGAGGGGGGAGGAACAGCCGGATGCGACTTGTATGACGCTGACAGAGGGAGCTTGTGAGATACGGTAGCGAACTTAGGCTGTGCGACTACAGGGTGTGTGTGAACAAGTGGGAGTCTGTGTGCGAATTAGTTTGAAAAATGAAAGAGAGAGAGAGAGAGAGAGAGAGAGAGAGAGAGAGAGAGAGAGAGAGAGAGAGAGAGAGAGAGAGAGAGAGAGAGAGAGAGAGAGAGAGAGAGAGAGGGCGTTCATGTGCGTTTGTGTGTGTTTTCTGGAGAATTTTGGACAGTACAGACAACTTGCCGATAGTCAGTCTTCGCGCAACGCAGCAACACAAGAGGCAGAGAGAGAGAGAGTGAGTTGCAAGACAAAGGCAACCGAGAGTTGCAAGACTAAAAAAAAGACTTCAACATCGCAAAGAGGCTCTTAATCTATCATTATTTTTTTCTTCTTGTCCCTCTCGTCTTTTGTTTCTCCTCGCATGTTACGTTTCGTCAGTCCCTCCTTCTCCTCTTTTCGTCTAATAATACACTTGCTCCCTTTCTCTTTCCCTCTGTAATTCCTTCTTCCCTCCACTAATTCTCCTTCCTTTTCCTAATTTCCTTCATTCTACCACTCCATCTCTTTCTCTCTCCCCTCCCCTTCTCTTTCATTCGTAAAAAAATAAACATACACCCGTTAAGCAAGAAGACGACGGGGACTTTCGGCAATTGACAACAAAAGAGTTAATCGCACAAAGTTCGAAATGCACATCCACAAACAATGAACATGGCAAAAATTAACACATCTAATGAAATCGTAAGTAAACAAAACCGGGAGAAAGAAATCAAACTGCAGCAACACCAAACAAATAAACAAACAAACTAAACAGACAAACGAAAGCCTAAACAAATAGAGGGGGAAACGGGAACGAGAGGGGTATACGGGAACGGAAAAAAAAACAACTAAAAGAAACAACAAGGTGCCTAATAGCCGTAATGGCGGACCCTCAATCGCGTCAACACACGATGCAGGCAGTTAGTTAAGCTCTCACTGGGATTATGAGGTAACTCGGAGCTGGTCCTCGAAGTGAGGCTCACGGCGCGACGGCTGCTAAGTCTTCGAGCTCGAGGAGGTGGGGATGGGTGGGAGTGGAGGTAATGGTACTAGCGGAGGAGGAGGAGGAGGAGGAGGAGGAGGAGGAGGAGGAGGAGGAGGAGGAGGTGGAGGAAAATCTGGAGGAGGATGGAAGTAAAGAAGGATGGCGTAACGGAAACGGTAACGATGGCAACGACACAGTATCCGAATTACACCGGTCCAACGCTCTCTCCCAGCTTCAAGGACCAGCAACCTGCAACAACCACAGCACTCTATAGTCCCGTCAACACAAAAGAAAAACCCGCTTTCACTTTACACACAAACGGCTTTACTGCTTGAGTACACACGCAAATTCCCTTTCCAGACGCGCGCCCTACTTTATCGAGGGCCTAATCAGCTTACTCTTCCCAGGAACGGACGTCTCCCCCCCCGCTAACCCTTGTCCCCGCCCTCCCTACCCAACCCCCCACTCACCTGTCGACTAATCAAGAGAGCCAAGTGTCACGGAGAGAAAGTGGCTCATTACTCCGAGGAACGGCCTGCAGGGAATGCAACGCGGCCTTTGATCTTGCCACACACACACACACACACACACACACACACACACACACACACACACACACATACACACACACGCAAACAACCTGTGAAACACACTCTGCAAAACTCTACGGACCTTAACCAACATTTCATATCTCAATGAGAAAAACTAACTAACGTGAGCGCGAGGGAAAACTGTGATAATTCCGTCTCCCCTGGCACAGAGAAAGGTATTTTTGGTTACGTCCCGGACCTGCGGTGGAAATGACGTCTCATTTAAGATGCCACCAATCCTGTAATTAAGGTCGCTACAATCAAAATCAATGAAGGATTTCGATATCATTAAGGTTTTATAATCCGAAGAGGT
>BOPN01002713.1:78520-83520 GCA_017312705.2 Penaeus japonicus | reverse complement strand
ATAACAATGATGGTGAATAGACAATGAGGATAATGAACGTGATAACACTGATAATGATAGTGATTATTAGTATCACTGGTGATGATGGTGATGATAATACTGGTAATAGTATGGATAATGATAATAATTATGATAAAAATAACAATCATGATAGAAACGTGATAATAATAATAATAAACATAATGATGATATTGATAATACTAATATTGATGATAGTAGTAACAATAATAATGATGATAATGATGATGATAAAATAATTATAATCATAATAATGATAATAACAACAATGACAATAACAATAATACTATAATGACATCAATGATGATAATGGTAATAATAGTAATACTAATATTATAATGATGATAATGATAATGATGACAGTAATAATAATAAAAGTAATAATAATAAAAGTAATAATAATAGCAACGACAATCATAATCATAATAACAGCAAGAATAGCAATAACATCAACAACATTAAAAACAACAACAATAATCATAATAGTGGATCGCTCTGATTCTCTTTGTTTCTAAAGAGGTTTAGTATAAAATCCCAAACATAGATGGCGTCACTCTCTCTCTCTCTCTCTAGCCCTCTCTAGCCCTCGCATGACGGAAAGAAAGCCTCGAATGGCGCCCATCCACGGTCTCTTCCAAGCACTGTCTTCAGAGGGCGATGGCATACAGGAATTTGCTGACCTCCTGCTCTAAAGTATCAGCGATGCAAGATGCACAGGCAGATTGAGAAGAGAAATGGGATTCACATTATATGCAGCGTCTGCAATGTGTCCTTGTAAGCATAGCTGCCTTTTTCCCCCGATGGTTGTCTCGTATTTTTAATGCCTCTATCACACTGAATATAAAGCATATAATAAGGTGATATGGACCCTATACTACAACCCTAGTCTACAACAACATAGATAAACACAGTCAGATTTCACATTAACTCTCACAAGATGATAAAACACATAAAAAACACAAATTTGGCTCTCATTTTAACGAGTGACTGAAAAGGAGTATGAAAGCTAGCGAAACGTCAGGTGAAACCCCCGCGTTCTGAAATGAAACCTATTTGGGATCCACTCGCAGGTGGGATTTATGCCTGTTCTGAGGACCAGTCATGCAAATATATATATATCCCCGTCTGCAATGGGGTAATGATAAAAAAAAATAAAAATTATGATGATGATTGTGATATTGATAATGGTGATGATAATGATTGTAATATTGATAATGATGATAATGATTGTAATATTGATAATGATGATAATGACAATAGTAGCGGTTGTAATAATGATGATTATAATAGTTATAATGATTACAAAAATAATGATAGTGATAGTTATAATGACTAAAAAAATAATGGTAATGATAGTGATCCTTCTTCTCTCCCCCTCCTACTTTCCCTTTCCCCCTCTCCCTTCCCCCATTTGAATTCTCCTTCCATTCTACTCTCCACCTTTGTTTTTTCCTCCTTTCTTTACATTCTCCTGCCCCCCCCATCCCCCTCCCCTCTTTACATCCTCCTACCCTCCCCCTCCCCTCTTTACATCTTCCTACCACCTCCCCTCCCCTCTTTACATCCTCCTATCCCTCCCCCTCCCCTCTTTACATCCTCCTACCCCCTCCCCCTCCCCTCTTTACATCCTCCTATCCTCCCCCTCCCCTCTTTACATCCTCCAACCCTCCCCCTCCCCCTCCCCTCTTTACATCCTCCTACCCCCTCCCCCTCCCCTCTTTACATCCTCCAACCCTCCCCCTCCCCCACCCCTCTTTACATCCTCCAACCCTCCCCCTCCCATTTCCCCCCTTCCCCCTTTTGCAATCTCCCTCACTCCTTCACTTCCAGCTCCTCCGTTCGATAGTGCTTCCAAATGACTCGAAAAAGCCGTCCCAAGTCAAGCCCTCTTCCCCGAAGATAATTCAACAGAATTCAAGCAAATGCCTCGGACATTGCGCCCTTCCTAAAAGAGTATCCATCAAGTAAATTTCCCTCATAATAATGCTAAGCGATCGACCACAATCAGTATGATGAAAATAACATTATACTAAATGTGTATCAGAATAATGAGATAATAACAAAGATAACAATGCTGGCAAAGTAATAATCACATCAAAACGCATTTACAAATCACAACTCTATAGGCGAGAGAGAGAGAGAGAGAGAGAGAGAGAGAGAGAGAGAGAGAGAGAGAGAGAGAGAGAGAGAGAGAGAGAGAGAGAGAGAGAGAGAGAGAGAAATAAGTGAATAAGCAATTAGAGTAAAGTGAGCTAGCAGCACGAGACGAGTAAAAGGGCGCCCATCACGACGACACAAATGAGATCCTAACGTGTGATTTACAACGAGGATAATAATAATAATGATGATTCATCAAAGGAAGCCGCGTGATGGCGCGCGAGAGAGTGACCAAACAAGGGAACTTAGCTCAAGCAATCAGCCAAGCATAGGACACACGCACGCATGCGCACGCGCACGCATACACACACACGTGCACACGAATGCACATGTACACGCATATGCACAAGAATGCGCACACAACAACGACGACAAAATGCGTTAACATATAACTTAATTCATCACGGCATAAGACATAAGGAGGGGGAATGGAGAGGGGGAAGGAGTGGGGGGGGGGGGGGGATTGGAATGGATAGGGGGTGACTCATGCCTTGAGTAATGGATATCACACTTGGAGAAAGAGGAGCAATGATGATGACGCACGCACGCGCACACGCACGCCCAAAGAGAGAGAGAGAGAGAGAGAGAGAGAGAGAGAGAGAGAGAGAGAGAGAGAGAGAGAGAGAGAGAGAGAGAGAGAGAGAGAGAGAGAGAGAGAAATCGCTACTGGTTGATTTCGCCCCGACGATCATAGTGATGGAGGAGAGCAGGTAGAGGAAAAAAGAAGGAGGAGGAGGAGGAGGAAGAGGAGGAGGTGGAGGAGGAGGTGGAGGAGGAGGAAGGAGTGGTGGAAGGGGAGGAAGAAGGGGTGGAAGGAGGAAGAGGAAGAGGAGGAGGAGGAATGGGAAGGAGGGGAGGATGGGCAGTGGGAGAGGGTAGAAGGGGGTAAGAGAGGGAGGGGGAGGGGGAGGAGGAGGTGGAATTACAGGACCAAGAGGATAAGATATACCTGTAGGATAAGCAGCAACCCGAGCAAGGAGACGTAAAGAGGAAGAGGAAGAGGAAGAGGAAGAGGAGGCCGAAGTGAAGGAGAAGAAAAAGATGACGCCAAGAGGAAGAAGAGGAGGAAAATAAGCTGAAGAAGAAGAGGAAAATAAGCTAAAGAAGAAGAACAGAAGGAGATAAAAATAAAGAAAAAAAAGACAAATAAAAAAAGAAGAAAAAAAAAGACCAAGCGAATGCGAGGGACGCAGTCATTATCTCCCCCCACCCCCCCTCCACCCCCTCTCCAGCCTCCGCCACTGTTTCATCCCGCGATAAAAGGAAAGGTAGTTTGGGCCGCAGATAAGCGCCATCGCTCGCCTCCAATCCCTCTCGCGGGCCAGACACTTATGCGCTCTTTCTCTTCCTCGCCTTATCTACCCAGAACGGGGGAGAGGTGAGGAGGAGGAGGAGGAGGAGGAGGAGGAGGAGGAGGAGGGGGGGGGGAGGAAAGGAAGGGGGAAGAAGGGGCAAGGTCGAAGAGAGTAGGGAAGACTGAGGTGGGAATAGCTAAGGAGAATACTGTAAGACAGAAAATAAAGAAATAAAGTGAAAGAGAAAACAGGAGTGGGATCCGACATACCTACCTGTCTCAATCAATAAAAAAAAATAATCATTCAAAAAATGAATCCATGAATGAACAAGATAACAACAACAAAAAAATAGACCTAGTACAAGAAACAACCCCAAAAAGGACACCACCGCCGCACCCGACGTCACACATCCAGCTGGACCGACACTTAAAACGAATAAAATAAATAAAACAAAAAAACAAAAGAGCCACTCCTACTAATCCCTCCCTCCCTTCCTCCTCCTCTTCTACCCCCCCCCAACCCATCCCTTAAATCCTCCTCCTTCCCTATAAGACATTGCTTGACCAAGATAATCCCCACTGTCTTGGGACTGTTGTAGGATAATGTGTGTCGAGAGCGTAAGCATGAGGGGAGGGGGGAGGGGGAGGGGGAAGAGGATAAAAAGAAGGTGATGGACGAGGGGGGGGAAAGGAGGGAGAGAATGAGGAGGAGGAGGAGGGGGAAAAGGAGGAGGAGGAGGAAGAAGAAGAGACATAGAAGAATAAGAAGGTGGAGGAGAACAAGGACAAGGAAGTGGGCAGAGGAGGAGGAGAAGGAATAAGAGAAGGAGGAGGAAAAGGACCGGGAAGCGGCGGACGAAGAGGAAAGGGAAGAGGAGGAAAAGGCAGAAAAGGGACTGCCAACGAGAAATAGAATAATCCCTCCCCCAACACCCTTTCTTTCTCCTCCCCAGCCGGTCTACAGTAGCGGGGGTTCTTGAGATTGTGGCTGAGCCTTCAGGTAAATAAACACCTCACCCGGGCCTGCAAGTACGAAGGTAAACACAGCCGCCGGGGCGTGGAGAGAGAGAGAGAGAGAGAGAGAGAGAGAGAGAGAGAGAGAGAGAGAGAGAGAGAGAGAGAGAGAGAGAGAGAGAGAGAGAGAGAGAGAGAGAGGGGGGGGGGGAGAGAGAGAGGGAGGAGAGAGAGAGAGAGAGAGAGAGAGAGGGGGGGGAGAGAGAGAGAGAGAGAGAGAGAGAGAGAGAGAGAGAGAGAGAGAGAGAGAGAGAGAGAGAGAGAGAGAGAGAGAGAGAGAGAGAGAGAGGGGGGGGGGGGGGGGGGGGGAGAGAGAGAGAGAGAGAGAGAGAGAGAGAGAGAGAGAGGGGGGGGGGAGAGAGAGAGAGAGAGAGAGAGAGAGAGAGAGAGAGAGAGAGAGAGAGAGAGAGAGAGAGAGAGAGAGAGAGCGAGAGGGAGGGGGAGGGAGGGAGTGAGAGAGAGAGAGAGAGAGAGAGAGAGAGAGAGAGAGAGAGAGAGAGAGAGAGAGAGAGAGAGA
>BOPN01002713.1:71020-73520 GCA_017312705.2 Penaeus japonicus | reverse complement strand
TGATGGGTAGGGGTATGGTTGGGGGGTAGAGGAAGAGGCGGAAGAGGAGGTGGGGGAGGGGGCGGAGGAGGAGGCGGGAGGGAAAGGAGGCGAGGGAGGATGCGGAGGAGGAAGCGAAGGAGGAGGCGAAAGAGGAGGAGGAGGAGGAGGCATGAGAGGAGGAGGAGGAATCATACCATGGAAAATATGATCATAAATTCCTGCTTAGACACGGTACCACTTCCACTCGGGGCGATTTACCCTAAAACAACGCCTCAAAACCAACATCCGCATTAAAAATCGAGCACTAACCGGGCAATATGAATACATTTTTTCAATGCGCAAGCACCTAAACTTCGGAAAACTATGATCCTTCTAACTATATCACAGGAGACCGCCGGTGGTCTTTTCCCGCTTGAGGAGGGCGGCGTCCCTCGGCCTCGATCAAGTCAACTCGGCCTGGATTTCTGTGCAGCGAACGGGACTCGTTCAGCAAGGGATTTACACACGAAACCGGCCACAATCCGTGGCACACACGATGACTATTCGTAATTATTTTTCAGAGGAAGGAGAGAAGGGGGGAAAAGGAGGAAATGGGGGAGGAGGAGGATTTTCCCCCTTCTCACTCTAAAAAGAAACTCCTTTACCATTTCTCATTCCCAAAGGAAACCCCAGCCGCCCCTTCCCTTCCAGAAAGCCCCAAGCAATCGGCCGCCCACTGAATGACGAACACCTGACGCGACAGGAGATGCCCGCGTCGCCTCCGGAATCGAATCCTGACAAACGGGACGCGACGAGCGAAAGTTCTCCCCGAGTGGTCAAGAATGGCGACTTCCCCTCATTCTCCTCTCGCAAAAAACAGAGGAGGAGAGGGGGTGGGGGTTAGTTGATTCTAGCATCAATGGCGGGTGAAATAAGCCACCAATGGTTCTCGGAAGGGAATCTGCATCCAAGGAGGAAAGTAGAAGCGGAAGGGGAGAGGGAGAGAGGAAGAAAAAATATGAAGGGAGGGAGGGAGAGGGAGGGGGATGGAGTGGAAGAGGAGAGAGGGAGGGAGGGAGGGAGGGAGGGAGGGAGGGAGGGAGGGAGGGAGGGAGAGGGAGAGAGAGACAATGAAAGAGACAGAGTGAGAGACACACATCCGAGCCGCATGCAGCAAGGAGGGTAAGACAGGTGAATGGCACGCAGGCCGTCCGACTCGACAGGAAGATGGCCAAGAAGGGCAAGGACATGAGAAAGGCCAAGAGCGCCACCTGGGAATGAAGATAAAAGGCGGAGGAGGGAGAGGAAGAGGGAGAGGAAGAGGGAGAGGGAGAGGAAGAGGGAGAAGAAGAGGGAGAGGGAGAATGAGAGAGATTGAGAGAGAGAGAGAGACAGAGACAGAGACACACACAGAGAGAGAATGAGAGAGAGACATAGAGAGAGAATGAGAGAGAGAGAGAGAGAGAGAGAGAGAGAGAGAGAGAGAGAGAGAGAGAGAGAGAGAGAGAGAGAGAGAGAGAGAGAGAGAGAGGAGAATGAGAGAGAGAGAGAGAGAGAGAGAGAGAGAGAGAGAGAGGAGAGAGAGAGAGAGAGAGAGAGAGAGAGAGAGAGAGAGAGAGAGAGAGAGAGAGAGAGAGAGAGGAGAATGAGAGAGAGAGAGAGAGGAGAATGAGAGAGAGAGAGAGGAGAATGAGAGAGAGAGAGAGAGAGAGAGAGAGAGAGAGAGAGAGAGAGAGAGAGAGAGAGAGAGAGAGAGAGAGAGAGAGAGAGAGAGAGAGAGAGAGAGAGAGAGAGGGAGAATGAGAGAGAGAGAGAGAGAGAGAGAGAGAGAGAGAGAGAGAGAGAGAGAGAGAGAGAGAGAGAGAGAGAGAGAGAGAGAGAGAAAGAGTAAAAACAAAAGAAGATACGATCCAACAGCCTGCAGACGTGGGAAGGGAAGAGGAAGGGGGTGGGTGTGCGAGCAGAGGCACTCGGAGGGTAGGGAGAGGCGTGTCGGGAGACGGGAGTAGGAGGGGGAGGAGAGAGAGAGGGGGGGGTCGAAGACACGAATTACGGACCCTTCACAGGATTACAAAGGAAAGGGAGGATACCGGGAAGCTCTCAACCCGACGAGAAGAAGGCGAGGGAGACTCCCAGCCCAGACGAGAGTTTAGGCGGATGAAGAAAGATGGGCCGCATCACACTACGAATGGGGGAGTTAAGCTTGATTCGAGGTCGGTGTAAGCAAGGGGGGGGGTGAAGGAAAAGAGGAAGGAAGGAGAAGAAAGGGGGAGAAAGGTCATTAAAAAAATAGAAAATGTTATAAATAAACGGTGGGTGGGTGTATGTATGCATATTTATGTATGTATATAGATGTGTGTGTGTGTTTATATATATATATATATATATATATATATATATATATATATATATATATGTGTGTGTGTGTGTGTGTGTGTGTGTGTGTGTGTGTGTGTGTGTGTGTGTGTGTGTGTGTGTGTATGTATGTATGTATGTATGTATGTATGTATGTATGTATGTATATATATATATATATATA
>BOPN01002713.1:63520-66020 GCA_017312705.2 Penaeus japonicus | reverse complement strand
AGTGAGAGAGAGAGAGAGAGAGAGAGAGAGAGAGAGAGAGAGAGAGAGAGAGAGAGAGAGAGAGAGAGAGAGAGAGAGAGAGAGAGAGAGCGAAAGAGAGAAAAAAAATGACAGAGAAAGTGACAGTATATTCCCCTCGTACCCTCTGCCCCCCCCCCCTCACCCTCCTCCGCTAACATGAGCGGCGGCGCCGGGATCGCGTCTGACAACCCCCTTCTCCATCATTCGCCCAGTCTCGCAGCGCACATTAGCCGAATTACGCGCCGACGGGGGAGGAGGGTGGGGGGAGGTGGGGAGGGATAAGAGGGGCCCTCTCCACCAGCGTTATTATGCACAGTGAGAATAAATCATTTCCCTCTTCACGCCCTCTATATTTGCCAACTACCGCCGCTGCTCCTCCCCATTGCTCCTTCCCACCCCCATCCCATCAGCCCCCTCCCCTCCATCAACCTCCTTCCTCCCCCCCTACCCCTCCCATCAGCCAGTCGCGAATCTGTAATTCCCAATCCAAACAGTCTCGGATCTTATGTAAAAGGTTCGCGCTGGTTTTCGGATTTGGCGATCGAGGTTGAAGGGCATCGATTCCGGGTCGCGTTTCATACTCACCTTCCCTCCCCCCCCCCCTTTCCCCTACCCCTCTCCCTTCTCTCCCCCCCTTTCCTCTACCCCTCTCCCTTCTCTCCCCCCTTTCCCCTACCCCTCTCCCTTCTCTCCCCCCCTTTCCCCTACCCCTCTCCCTTCTCTCCCCCCTTTCCCCTACCCCTCTCCCTTCTCTCCCCCCTTTCCCCTACCCCTCTCCCTTCTCTCCCCCTCCACCCCCTATCCCATACCCATCTCCCCTATGACCCTCCCCTTATCACCCCCACCCTCTTTCCCCTGCCATTAGTTATTTCCGGTTTGAATAAAATGAATATATGAAAAGTCTGTTGTTCTGCGGTTAAGTGAACACATTAATTTGCAAAAAGGGATTTGCGATTTTCAGGGAGAGAGAGAGAGAGAGAGAGAGAGAGAGAGAGAGAGAGAGAGAGAGAGAGAGAGAGAGAGAGAGAGAGAGAGAGAGAGAGAGAAATAAAGAAAGGAGAGAGAGATATAGAAAGAGAGAGGGAGAGAGGGAGAGAGGGAGAGAGGGAGAGAGAGGAGAGAGAGAGAGAGAGAGAGAGAGAGAGAGAGAGATAAAGCATATGGGAAAACAGAAACAAATAAAGAAAAAAAAACATCTGGCAGCACCCGTAAACAAAGATAAACAAAAGAACAAATAAACACCAAGCCAACCCCCGAGCGGAAGCGACTCCCCAACCAGCGCAACCTCATTCAACCTACAACCTAAATCTCGGTGAAGTCAATCCATGATTTATGGCATCGACGTCGAGACTAACAACACGACCTCGAGACAAACAACATAACACCTCGAGTTCCAAGCTAAGTTCCACTGAAATACTCAAAACAAACTGCAAGTTCAACCAAAGCACTTGACGTTATGCCTACTTACCTTACAAAACATCACAATATGTTATAAGAGAAATAATGACACTGCAACATGCAACACCATAAACACACATCCCAGGGAGGCTTAATCCTTAACATCTCAGTCTTGATCTAAATCAGCTGAGACTTCCTGATTTCTCTTGACAACGGGAGAGTTTTGTCGCTCCCGTTTTATCCTGACGCTATTACGTTATCTATTTGGCTGATTCTTATCGAAATGGAATAAGCAATGGGAAACAATGGTTATGAATACATACAAATCATATATATATATATATATATATATATATATATAAATATATATATATATATATATATATATATATATATAATATATATATATATATATATATATATATATATATATATTATATACATACATACATGCGTGTACATAATATGCATATTCATACATAATTACATTATATATATATATATATATATATATATATATATATATATATATATATATATATATATTATATATATATATTATATATATATTATATATATATTATATATATATATATATATATATATATATATATATATATATATATATATATATATATACATATATATATCGATATTTAAAATGACTTGAAATGAACACTAAAACCCAGGTACTCCAAACGACAGGGTGCAAAGCTGATTTCCAGCAGAAGTGGAAGTGACTCACACTTCTCTCACCTTACAAGAAAACACATCACTCTATCGCCTGAAAAATGGCACAGACATTAAAACGCTGTCTTACGAGCGAAAAAAAAATATCTCATGAGGAGGAGGAAAATGGATCTAGTGAAAAACTACGAGGATAGAAAATGGAGCGAGAGTGAGCGACAAAGAGAGGGAAAGATTGAGTAAGAGAGAGGCAGCGGGGAGGAGAGGAAGGAGGAGAGGGAGAGAGAGAGAGGGAAAGATTGAGTAAGAGAGAGGCAGCGGGGAGGAGAGGAAGGAGGAGAAGGAGAGAGAGGGAGAGAGAGGGAGAGAGAGGGAGAGAGAGGGAGGGAGGGAG
>BOPN01002713.1:43520-53520 GCA_017312705.2 Penaeus japonicus | reverse complement strand
GGAATCACAATATTAGAATAGTATAAATAAAAATAATATCAATACAATAATTATCTAAATAACATGATACTAATATAACACCAATATTGCTAGCATTGATGGCGATAACGTGACAGCACAAAAAGAGAATTACATAATCTTATATATCTGTTCAAATTTACAAACCCTCTCCCGTTTAGACTAGTTTTTTCTGTAACAAAAAAAAAAATGCATAGCTTTTCTGTAGAATTATAGGCCTATGAAAATGTATATGAATGAAATTTAGGTTACTCTGATAGTTATCCAGCTGACCGATTTAACACAAAAGCTCCGAATCAATTTGTGGAGTGAAATGCACCATATTTTAGTCTTTTACTTGATTTATCCAATGGCTTACCGCAAACTAGTTTTGGTCCGTTGCAAATCTGGCAACGTATGGCAATTGTCAAAAGTAATTGATTCCCAAACATTGTCGGATATATAACTAATCTCTTTATATTCATTCGTTTTGCATGTCACAAAATCTCGTTTATTCGTTATGTGACGATTTCAATAACGCGAGCGAAGACGAAGATCGAACAAGGAAAGGGGGAAAAAATCACGATATACTTTTCCAACAACGGAATGATTCACAAATTAATTAGTTTCCTTTGCTATGCTTTTCTTATTCTGCGAGGAGAGAAAAGAATATGAATAATTGAAAAAAAAACAATAATAATGAAGATAAAACGAAAAGTCTTTGGTTTACATTGTTTGTTGGGATTTCTCCTTCACCCGCGTTTTTCACACTTAAGAAAGACGCCAGGAAATTAATTCTAGAGAATCTTTATAAATACCGGCCATGGCGTCTCGCGGCGGCAGAGTGGGGGGAAGGGGCAGGGGAAGGGGAAGGGGAAGGGGAAGGGGAAGGGGAAGGGGAAGGGGAAGGGGAAGGGGAAGGGGAAGGGGAAGGGGAAGGGGGGGTGCGCAAGCCTGTTATTCATCCTTCCAACACAGTTCTTTTTACTTTTGCCTTTCCTTATATCCCTTCCCCTTTTCTATCCTTCGCCTACAGCTCTTATTCTTCGCTCTCCAATATCCTACGTTAACAGCTCTCGGACTTCTGCCCTCTCTTATCCTAAGCCAACATCTCTCATTCTCTGCCTTCTCGCATCCTACGCTTCATTACGTTCTTTGCCCTTAGCCTCTTCCAAGACCCTAAGATGGCGCCTTTCTCTCTCTTTCTTTCTCTTTCTCTTTCTTTCTCTTTCTTTCTCTTTCTCTTTCTCTCCCTCTCCCTGTCTGTCTGTCTGTCTGTCTCTCCCCTCCCTGCAAAGATATTACATAATTACATTCGCAAACTCACACCTTCAAGCTATCCAAACTTCAAGATCAAAACAATTCCAAACAAATGGCGAGGGGCAAAATAAATAAACAAAAAAAGAGAAAAACGGGCTTCAACATCAGTATAATAAGATGTTCCGGTTCACCTCCCGGAATATACAAATAGCACCATGACGTGTTGCACAGAACGTTACTCCTGGCAGACTTAAAGCAGATCTTATTACCAAGAGCTCGAGCTCTTCCTACGCGCACACAAACGGACGCGAACACACAAACACACGCACGCACGCACTAACGTTCTCATACACAGACACAGACACAAACAAGCTTACAGACAAACAGACAAACTCACACAAATCCTCTCACCAAAACACACACACACACACACACACACTGTATATATATATATATATATATATATATATATATATATATATATATATATATATATATATATATATATATATATATATATATATATATACAATGTATATATATACACACACACACACACACACATACATACATACACACACTTGAGACACGGCCGCAAGTTCCCACGGTTCTTCTTAAGCCCTAGTTAAAACTCCCGAATCTAAGAAATTTACGAATATAAGTTAAGCCGGCAACTTTGACGTAGTCTCGGGGAACGTTGTTTGGAAGCTTCCGGCGTTTTATCTGACCAGTATACACGGCAGAAACGTTTCCTTCTTGCAATGGGTGTGTTGTACACCCCCACCCCCCAACCCTCACCCCCATCTCTGCTTGTCTGATTCCGTTTATTTGTCTGTCATTCTGTATGTTTATTTCACCATCAAATACTTTTTTTCAGATATGCCAAAACAAGTCGGCAAAGGAAGCCATTTCCCATGAATATAATCAGCGAATAAAGCAAGCCAGTCAAGCCCCACCAAGTCAGCGCTTCCTCCACAGATCCGGCTAATAAGCTGACCGACCTGTCAGCCATCCAGCCTGTAATTCACTGGCCAGCGAGCCGACAGGACCGCCATCTGGAGAACAACAAGGCAACTCGCTGGCCAGTCGGAAGGTTCGCCAGACATGCATGTCAATCAATGTAACATTTATGACGACGCATCACGCCAACTATCGCCTCGCCGTCACCGCCCGCACCCTCAGCGTGGCCCCGAGCATGGCTTCCGCTGGAAGAAATCGGCGCTCGGATGCCCCTCCATTCCCTACCTCACAAATGCTCCTCCCTACTTCCCTCCCTCTAAACTCTCCCTCTTAGCCCCCCTCCCTTTTCCCTCCCTCCAAGTTGCTCCTCCTTTTCCCTCCCTCCAGGCCGCCCCTCCTTTTCTCTCCCTTTTAGCCGCCCATTCTTTTCCCTCCCTCTTAGCCGCCCTGCCTTTTCTCTCCCTCCAAGCAGCCCCTCCTTTTCCCTTCTTGTAAACAGTCCCTCCTTTTCCTTCCCTCTCAGCCGCCCCTCCTTTTTCCTTCCCTCTAACCCGCCCCTCCCTTCTTCCCTCCCTCTTATCCGCCTCTCCGTTTCCCTTCTACCTTCTCCCTCATGTCATGCTGCCTCAGGAAGGGAGAGATGGTACGGAAGTATATCCCGAGAGGCCGAAGGATGGTCCTGCTCCTCGCTATACCCCCTCCCCCCTCCCTCGGCCCCCTCATCCTTAGGCTTTTAGGAGTCGCCCCGGCATGAAGATAGACGGACCCTTGCTTATGGCCACGAGGGGCCTTTCTTCATCCCCTACAGCCACACAGACTCTCTATCTCGGATCATCTCTGTCTTTGTCTGTCTCTGTCTCTCTCGTCTGGGGTGGGGACAGAGTAGGAGGAGGGAGAGGGAGGGAGGGAGGGAGGGAGGGAGGGAGGGAGGGAGAGAGAGAGGGAGAGGGAGAGGGAGAGGGAGAGAGAGAGAGAAAGAGAGAGAGAGAGAGAGAGAGAGAGAGAGAGAGAGAGAGAGAGAGAGAGAGAGAGAGAGAGAGAGAGAGAGAGAGAGAGAGAGAGAGAGCAAAACACACCCAAAAAAAACATCTACACCACATATCCTCCCGTGCAATTAATTCCAAGGGAAGGCGGACATACATATCACGGGCCCCACTCCATAGCCACTGAAGCATGACAGAAATCCGCACAAAGCCCCTTCAGCGGCGAGAAATAATCCATAGCCGATCGATACACCCCTACATCTTCACGTATAGTCAAAGGTAGCGACACGAGGCGGCGAAAATAATGACACGGACACGACGACCGAGCCAACGTGAACAGCAATGGTAGCGATAAACACACGGCGAACCATGTACCGCCTGGCCACATACTTTACAAACTTCAGAGCGCGGGCCTTGCTAACGTACGAACTTCCCAGAACACGACCGGCGTTTAGGCATCGCTGCGTACGCCAGTACAGTACACGCCGTACAGTAGTACATACACTCACAAGATGGCCGGCGCGTGTAATCGATGGCCGGGACAGGAAGTCAACGAGGGAAATGATCAGCGGCGAGACGTGGCCAAGCGAAAGCCAAGCGAACGGACTAAAGCAAGCACGCACAGGGGGAGGGAGAAGGGGGAGGGAGGGTGTTGGTGACATCAATCGGGGAGAAGGGGGAGAAAGAAGGAAGGGAGAGAGGGGAGAGTGGCAGGCAGCGTGAGCCGACACAACACTTTTCATGGCAGCGTGAGCCGACACAACACTTCTCTCCTGATGTGGGGATCGGCACGTTTCCGGCCGCCAGCAAACACATAACACACGCGCTCCGAGAATGACAACATCCGCCGTCCGCTCCCCCTCGGTTCGGGAACAGCACACACACACACACACACACACACACACACACACACACACACACACACACACACACACACACACACACACACACATATATATATATCCGACCACCGATCCGCGAGAAGCAAGCGGATATCCCGACCAGAAGAAAAAAAAATAAAAAGTGGAGACGAAAGTTGACGCCAGCGAGAACAAGAACATAAATAAATAAAAAAAAAAACGATAATAAAAAAATATCCCTCCGCGTGTATATTGCCGAGTAGCAACAGCGGGACGGTAACACAACACACATGCCGGGGGTTAGCTGGCGTGTGCGTGTCATCCTAGCTGTGCACGCACGCACACACGACCACACGACAACTAACTAATGGCACGAGCAAAAAGAACGCTCACTCGCTTTAAAAGATTCGCAAGCCACAACATACCAATAAGAAAAATGCCTTTCAACACACGAGAGTTTCTACAAATATACAATTTCACAGATTACGAAGAGAAAATCCATAATACAATAATTTTCACGTTCTAATATAGAATCACAAATAATACCACCGCCATAACAAATCACTCGTTGAACACGCACGCACGCACACACACACACACACACACACACACACACACACACATTCACACACATTCTCGCTCACTCACTCTCACTCACACTCACAGTCTCACTCTCTCACAGCCTTTCGAAAAGGTGTCCCAAATCCTCTCACCAAAACCCCATCTCTGTAATAAAGGCAACAATCACTCGACTTAAGTACTTACCTAAAAAAGTACTCACTAATGACCCCTGCACCGCACGCCGCTTACCTGAAACATAACATGAGAACATTAAGTTAAAGAGGCAGTAAATAAACATGTTATTGCCCCATTCTGAAAACACATCATAATACTGAGGCTGTAACATAGGGGCATTGCCTAATGAGTAGAGAAGAGGAGGCAGAGTAGGTATAATAATGATAACACTACCACAGCTATCAGTAATAATAATAATAATAATAATAATAATAATAATAATGCTAATGATGATAATGATAATAATGATGATGATGATGATGATGAGTGTATCACAAGAATAACCTATCAATATAGGGATTAATATAAACCTGTTAAGTAGCAAACAATGTACCTATCACGACAACCCAATTATTATAATTGACGAAAACAAGAGCTGTCATTCACTTTGTCCCTCTGGCACTGTATAGACTCATTGATATGCGGTCCCCTGTTCATTACTGTGTGTTATCTCTTATCATTACGTCATGAAAGGATTTACGTGAGTGTGTCTTCTCTTCTCATAGACATGCAAGGGCGAGCATCCACAAATACATGATAATGTGTGTGTGTGTGTGTGTGTGTGTGTATTATATATATATTACATATACATATACAAATATACAGAAATATAAACACACACACCACACACACACACACACACACACACACACACACACACCCACACACACACACACACACACACACACTGCCCCGTACAACGACAAGTCCCCAGACATAAACACACACACACACCCACACCCACAGAGCAAAACAACGCGCCGCCGCAGGGCAACCAAAAGCAGACCCGCCGCCACGGCCCGGAATGATTAATAAGGGCAGGAGCGCGCCGTAGCCTCCCTTATCGACGGCGGGCGGCAGAGGGAGGCTCGGCGGCCGGGGAGATAGAGCAAGCTATTTCCAGGTGAATGATGGGAGTTTCTGGGGCGGTCGGGTAGGGCGCGGATCGTGGGGCATGGCGGCGATGGGCGTAGGACCACCCTCTCCTCGCCTGTGCTCACATCCGTGTCCTTCTTCCCCTTTCTTTCTCCTCCTTTCCTTGTTGCTGTTGTTGTTGTTGTTTTGTCTTTTGTCTCTTCTCTATTCTCTTTTCTCTCCTCTCTCCATTATCTCTACCATCTCCTTCACCGTTGCCACTGCTACCATACATGCCCTCTTCCTTTCCCCTTTCTCCTTCTTCTCCTCTCCGCTTTCCCTTCCAGCTCTTTTATCTTATTCATACACGGTGCGTCTCCTGCTCTCCACGTCGTTCGTCTTTCCAATCAGCTGTCTTCACTTTGTCTTCGTCTCACATCTTCCTTTTTCCTCGTTTCCACTTATCCATCTCTCTCTCTGTCTTTCTCATTCTCTTTATCATTCTCTCCGTCTCATATTTTCCTTTCCTGCATTTCCTCTTCTCTCTCTCTCTCTCTCTCTCTCTCTCTCTCTCTCTCTCTCTCTCTCTCTCTCTCTCTCACTCTCTCTCACTCACTCCTCTCACTCTCTTTCCTCATTCGCTAATCTTTTTTCTATCATCTTTGTGCCAATGCATTTCGCTTTCTTCGATGTCCGTTTTCTCTTTTTCGTGACCGTATAAATTTCCTCTATCACATTTTTCATCATTCTTCATCCTGTTCTTTTTCTATCTGTTCTATTCGCTTTAGTTCAGTTGTCTCCTCTTTCCTTTCTATCATTGATACTACTATCATTATCATTCCCATTATTATTAATATCATAATTTTCTTGTCTTGCCCTCCTCCATTTATTCCTCATCTTCCTCTGTGAGTGTGTGTGTGTGTGTGTGTGTGTGTGTGTGTGTGTGTGTGTGTGTGTGTGTGTGTGTGTGTGTGTGTGTGTGTGTGTGTGTGTGTGTGTGTGTGTGTGTGTGTGTGCGTGTGCGTGTGCGTGTGCGTGTGCGTGTGCGTGTGCGTGTGCGTGTGCGTGTGCGTGTGCGTGTGCGTGTGCGTGTGTGTGTGTTTCGCGTCCCTGCCTCTCCCCGTAGGCCCGTCACCTTGTCCCCATCGGCCGCCGTCGATCCGCAAGCGAGGCCCAATAAAGCCATTTTCCTGGTCATTTCTTTGGGCCTCCCCTCGGCCGGAGTCGAGGGTTCTCTCAATCTTTCCTCCTCTGTGGGCGACGAGAGGGCTTAGCTCCAGACAATACAATTAAGGCGATCCATTAACTCGATTATTAATTTCCGATATTTGTCTCTCCTCGTCTTTTCTATGACGAGACTTCTTCCTCCTCCTCGGCTTTCTTCTCCTTCCTCTTCTTCTTCTTCTTCTTCTCGGCGTTCTCCTTCCACACTCTCGTTGTTCGCTGGCTCATTGTCTTGGTCTTAATCCGCTTTAGGTTTGTTTTTCGATTTTTGTTTCATCCTTTTATTTTCGATTTCACTTTTTTATTAATCAGCTTTTATTTACAAATTTTCATTTTTTTACTTTCTCTCTTCTGGCCTTGCTCTTCGTGTTTCCCTGTCCCTCACCTTCCCCCCTCCCACCCCTTCCCTCCCTACCCCCAAATCGAGACCCCCTAAACTCATTCCTTCGCCCCTTCTAACTTCTGCCACACCGCCCTCTTCGCCGTACATTCCACCTTCCCCTACCCCCCCCCCTCTCCCAATCCACTCCCTTCCTCCCCTCGCCATATCCTCACCGAATCCCCACTTCGCCCTAACCTCCCTCTAACACACACCCCCTACCCCTATCCCTTTACCCTATTCTCTCTGCCCTCTCTTCACCCTATCCTCCCTCTACCTTTCCATTCTTCAATCCATCCCCCCCCTCCCCCCCCCCTCCTCCCTTCTTATCATCAAAAACCCCGCTCCCAGGTTACCCCCCACCCCCCGCGCCCCGACCCTTAGATAGCATCGCTGTTGTCACCTCCGTCAGTCGTCTCGCTTCGGGGGCGACACTGAAGAACCTAATAATTAAAATCGACATCTATAGGAAAATGGGGCAAAGAGTGTGCTATAAATTGAAACGTGGCGGCATCAGTGCGTCGATGGGAGCGAGTGTATGCTATTGTGTGTAATTGATTGTATGTGATTGTGTGTACGTGTGCGCGTGCGTGTGCGTGTGTGTATATGCGAGCGCCTCATATCGATGAACACATGGATGCAAGGGTTTATATGTTAGTAGATTTATGATAATGTTAGCACTAACGAATGCACAAATGCGCGCACACCCACGCACGCACTCACACCCACATGCACCCATGTCCTACACTCATACAAAAAAAAGACTTTTACCTTTAACAATAGCCCCTCCTAAGCGTTAACCTCAGCCATCTACCGTCCCTTCCCATCCCCTTCCCTTCCCTTCCCTCCAGTAAAGAGAACCCAAATGGAGCCCACAGGAGAGTGTGTGTGAGAGAGAGAGAGAGAGAGAGAGAGAGAGAGAGAGAGAGAGAGAGAGAGAGAGAGAGAGAGAGAGAGAGAGAGAGAGATGAAGCATGGCCTAACATTGAAAGGATGTTACCGTTTACAACTTGCATAATACATTGAGTAAAAAGTGAGTAAGAAAAAATGGGAGAATGAAGTGAGCAAAAGAAATGTAGAAATTAAATGGGTGAATGAAGTGAGTAAGAAAAGTGGGTGTATGTATTGGGAAAACGAAATGAGTAAAAGAAGAGTGTGAATGAAGTAAGTAAAAGAAGTGAGAAAAAGAAATGTAAGAAAGCAGAATATGAAAAAGAATGTAGTAAGTTTAAAACGAGCGGAAACAAAGGATGAAAATGAAAATGAAGTAGTGAGATATGAGGAAGAAATGAAAAATGTTATTTATTGCACATAACAAGTAAGTGCGACGGTGAAAACAGTGATGAAAATAAAGAAAGTCAATAATGTCAAAATAAGTCGGCGACAATAATAATCTTTAAAATTTCATAGTGATGATAATGATGATGAGAAACAGAGAGAGAGAGAGAGAGAGAGAGAGAGAGAGAGAGAGAGAGAGAGAGAGAGAGAGAGAGAGAGAGAGAGAGAGAGAGAGAGAGAGAGAGAATGGGCGAGAGTGTCTCCGCTGCATAGGGGCTGGCTGAACGATGTAGCTGCCCCAGGGTATGTAAACACACCGCGTGATTGCTAAGCGTTTGTCTGGCCGCCCCAGGGGTAAGGCGCCGTGTATCACCATTCTCTCCTGTCCCGACGCTAACCGTGGCTTTTGAATAGCCTTTCAGCATTCCCACAATATCAAAAAATAAATATAAGCGATACGGGAGCTTCTACAAGATGGCTATGAAAAGCTTCATCTTTTTTTTTTAATCTTAGAAATGTGGTACTTACGTATTCCGTGGCTATACATAGCATAAGATGGATACGCAATAAACCTCGACATATATAACACATGCCGGAAATGTCAGAATTAATTACATACTCCTTAATCATTTACATATTCTTGAATATTCAGTGTTTAGACACACTCTCTCATTAACTTATTTTCTCTTTGAAGGGAGTGTATAACATACACTGCATAGCGCAAGGAGATTATGAACTAGGAAGGTTTTGAGGTAGTGAAACATGCATAGTTATATCCGTAGAGTTTTGTCTCTTTCTTCTTCAGGGACAATATAAGACGTTGAATAAATACACAAGCCAAATTACAGCGTTTGCTTGTCATCTAAACAGACGGAAAGTATGCAACGCTATCATATCTTAGGGCGCTTTCTGTATTGAAAAATATTAACGTAAATCGGAATATCCCATACCAGGAGGTCTGAAAAGAAAGGCGATATGGCAAAATTATGTAAACTAAACTCTCATGTTCCACTTTCGTAATATCAGTATGTAAACAGGTAAAAGTACGTAAGTGTGTGTGTGTGTGTGTGTGTGTGTGTGTGTGTGTGTGTGTGTGTGTGTGTGTGTGTGTGTGTGTGTGTGTGTGTGTGTGTGTGTGTGTGTGTGTGTGTATGTGTATGTGTATGTGTATGAACATGAATATGAATATGAATATGAATATGAATTTGAATATGTATATATGTGTATATATATGTATGTATATATATATATATATATATATATATATATATATATATATGTATATATATATATATATATATATATATATATATACAATAATAATGATAATAATAATAATAATAATAATAATAATAATAATAATAATAATAATAACAATAATTCTATTATCATCGTCATAAACAATACCA
>BOPN01002713.1:31020-41020 GCA_017312705.2 Penaeus japonicus | reverse complement strand
AAAGCGGACTGATAAAAAACTGTGTCATAATGTAATATAAAAAAAAAGAAAAAGGGAGAAAAAAAAACGTAACAGCCAACGGTTGCATGAGTCTTCAAAAGGCCGCAACCACAGCAATAAACAAATTGCAAAGCTAGTCTGGCCAAACACAGGCCGGGGCGAGATTAGAGGCCAAAAACCTGCTTAGCCTCGCTTGGAAACGGCAGGATATCACACTGAAGGACACCCAGGACACCAAGGACACACAAGGGAATCGCGGGGCTGCGAGAATAACACTTATTTTCTTCTCTCTCTTCTACCCTTCTCTTATCTTTCCTCTTCTCTCTTTTCTTATTTTCTCTATTCTTTCCTTCTATTTTCTGCTCTTGTCTTGCCTTCTCTTCTCTTCTCTTCTCTCTTTTTCCTATTTCTACTTCTTCCTCTTCTTCTCCATCTGCCTCTCACACTCCTCCCTCTCCCTCTTCCTCTTCCTCTCCTTCTCCCTCTTTCCCTCTTTTCTTTCTCTTCTCCCGCTCCCTGTCCCTTTCTTCCTTCACCCTCTTCCTCTCCTTTTCCTTTTCCTTCTCTTTGTCCATATCTTTCTTCTCTTTCCACCTTTCCCTCTTCCTCTTCTTGTCCTCTTTCGCCTTCCTCCTCTCCCTTTCCCTCTGCCACTCCCACTCCCACTCCCCACCCCTCTTTCACTCCCACTCCCACTCCCACTCCCACTCCCACTGTCACTCCCACTCTCACTCCCACACTCACTCTCACTCTCACTCTCGCTCCCACTCCTCCTCCCTCTTCCTCTCCCTTCCCCACCTCCTCCGTCATTAAAACCCCCCACCAAAGCCAGCATAAATTCCCATATTCCCGCGAGCTCTCGGCTACAACCGCGGCTCGACCACCGGGAGCGGGAATCGGGCTTATCAAAGTGAGTCATAAGCCTACCGCTATTGCACTAAAGAGGAACGACCGTGCACACAAAAAAGCCACTGCAATTACGCAACGCCTGAGAGCTGCGGGGGGGGGGGGGGGAAGGTATGCAGAGAGATAATCACAATAATGTTAACAAGAACAAAATCTTCAAGTATGTGGTCTGACTCACGGATTAAAGTGGTGAAATGAATCTTTAATGAGTACGTCTCTCAACACATAAACTCACACACACACATATACATAGATACATGCATACATACATACATACACACGCACAGATAGAGATAGAGATAGAGATAGAGATAGAGATAGATAGATAGATAGAGAGAGAGAGAGAGAGAGAGGGGGGGGATGGGAGGGAGGGAGAGAAAGTGAGAATATGAGAGAGAGAGAGAGAGAGAGAGAGAGAGAGAGAGAGAGAGAGAGAGAGAGAGAGAGAGAGAGAGAGAGAGAGAGAGAAAGAGAGAAAGAGAAAAAAAGAGAGAGAGAGAGAGAGAGAGAGAGAGAGAGAGAAAGAGAAAAAGAGAAAAAGAGAAAAAGAGAAAAAGAGAAAGAGAGAAAGAGAGAAAGAGAGAGAGAGAAAAAAAACATCGAATAAAACAAATAAGATAAGGACCAGAGACCCACACTCATCAGCAGAACGTGAGAAAAAAGGCGATGCTTCGTTAGGTGCAATTACGCAATGCCAATATGATGGCAACCTTTCCAGCACTGAATTCAGAGAAACCGACCCCAGCCCTCAAAAGAGAGAGAGAGAGAGAGAGAGAGAGAGAGAGAGAGAGAGAGAGAGAGAGAGAGAGAGAGAGAGAGAGAGAGAGAGAGGGAAAAAAAGTAAATTGCGAAAACCATGCCTCAGGGGAAATTAATTAATTCATTACATTCATTTTAAAAGCGTTTAAATAATTAACGATTTTTTGTTGTTGTTCATTCCATCCATTTATCTTGCGCCATTAGTTGAAATGACTGATTTTTCCCCCCTCCTCCGTATTGTGCAATACCTAATTAATCACAACATTACCATGCAGTGTTACTTGTTGCCCTATTCATACAAATGTGTGTTTGTTTGTTTTTTTGCTCTTAATTAAGTCCACTCTAGAGAGGATAATGATAATGGTAATAGTTCGTAATGTTGATGATGATAACATTATCTATTCACCAATTTTATCAATCAATCATCATCATTATCATTACTATTAGGAGTTGCATTGTCTTTATTCTCTTTTTGAATAACATCATCATCAACAATAGATCTTGATGATAAAAACAAATAACAACAAATTACAATAATAACAAAAACGATTCTAACATTCCCATCAACAGCAACAGCACCACAAAAAACAACAACAATATGAAACTCACAACCACCACTCTGTACTCCCTCCTTTCATAACATTCCTGTGCGTAAGCTCCATGTTCTCGAAGGAGTTTTTGTTCTCGGCGGAGTACTAATCCTCGCTTTATCACCCCCTCCCCCCCCTCTTCGAATGAACCAATAACTCACTTCCTTCCCGGCGATTAAACTTGATATGCAAATGAAGCTCTGGTGCGCACGGAGGTTCATTCGCGGAGTGAGGCGCGTGATATCCAACGGCTATTTCTATCCGCGTATCATTTAGTTGTTGTACTTATTTGTATCATTGTGCATTAATGGCAATTCCCATCCGATTGGAAGTCATTGTCATTATCGCCATCATCTTTTTTGCAACAATGCACAGCAACAATTACTGGGTTAGCCGACCGTACTGTCTCGGATATCGATTTCCTTTTGTCGTAATACCTGTGGAATGCGGAGTATTTTCCTCTAAAGTCTGATCATCTTTGGCAAGAAAATGCCTTCACAACCAAAGCCTCCGGGGTACTGCGGCCGCTACTTTGCCAAAGCTAATCTTTTCGTACTCATTCCGACTAAGTTGTTTACCCTCTGACAAAACAATGTCAACCGTCTCATCCCATTCGCCGTATGGATGTACTCTGTCGACATCTCTTATTCGTCACTTCCTCTTCTCCACCTCCTTCTCTGTGCGTGACCCTGAGCTTCCCGTCACTTAGCCCCTCCGTCTCCTTCTTTCTTCCAAGACCCATTCCTCAGCCGCAGCCAACTCCAACCCCCCCCCCCCACCCCCACCCCTCTCGTCTTCCTCTACTTCTTCTCTCGACCTCTCCAACCTGAACTTCTTCCTCTCGTCCCTCGAACTCTCCGCGTTAAAACTTCTTCAAATCTCCTTTTTTTCGGCTTTGCTTTGTTTCTACCTCCCTCTTGGATTTCCAACCTCATCGAACAGGCCTTTCTTTCAACACGTCATCCTTCACCTTCTCATCAAAATAGGCTAAACCTCTCTCTTGCAAAAAGCACCGCCTCTTCAACTCATTGCCAACCCATTAATCACTCCTTCTGTCACCGCGAGATAAAGTCAGTCAACACCTGATCGTGACTGTAAACATTTATACGTGACAAGCGTATCTTTCCCTTGTTCTAGCCATCCCTCTGCAACTTCAACCAGCAACACTCGTACCACACTAGTGACACCGCTCCGGAACTGACCGTCTGTCTTTACGTGTCTAGACTTTAAGAGTGTTTTCCCACCCCTTTCTTTAAAGTACCCGTTCTTTAGGTGCGTCCCTTCAGTGAACTGCTCTCCGCCCTTAGGACATTCCAAAGCACCTAAAGAGTGTATTTTCCTTTCTCTTCTTGTGTGTCCTTATTCGATCGACACCCTTCCCTTCCAAGACTTTCCTACTTAATGAGACTTTCGCCGCCGCGTCCTCCTCGATTACAAATTCTTTTCATAAACTCCTGGCACTTGGAACCGGTGAATCCAGCTCTTGCATATTCACGTGCATAGGGCTTGAAGATTGTTGATTGTTCATTTTTTCTTTCTTTGCCTTTCCCGTCCTATAGCCACGATCCGACCCAGTCAGGAGAATGACCAATGGAACCGTCATCTCAAAAGTAATCAAAGGGGACAAGCTAGCCCCTTGGAGGAGGAGGGGGAAAGAGGAAAAGAAGAAGAAAAAGAATAACAAGGAGGATGAGGAAGAGAAGAAGAAAGAATGGGAAAAATGAGAAAAGGAAGAAAAAGAAGAAAAGGAAGGAAAAGAAGAAAAAGAAGAAGAAGAAGAGAAGGACAAAAAGAAGGAAAAGGAGGAGGAGGAGGAGGAGGAGGAGGAGGAGGAGGAGAAAGACAAGTAAAAGAGGAAGAAAAAGAAGGAGAAGGAAAAGAAGAAGAAGAAGAAAAAGGAGAAAAAGAAGAGAAAGAAGGAAAAGAATAAAGAAAAGAAGGAAAAGAAGAAGGAAAGGAAGAAGAATAAAGAAAAGGAAAAGAAGCAGAGGAAGAGGAAAAAACTAACTTCGCCATGCAATCCGTTCTTGGAGTCAGCCCAACCGTTAACCCAGCCTTGAAGTGAGGCACAACCCTCATCTCACGCCTTGGATCAACCAAAATTGAGGTTCCCGATCGTATGGTTTACGGCAATCAACCCAGGCAATGTACTGATACTAGTCAACCTCTTTTCGCTAGATTCCTTCCTTAATATTCTATCAATCGGAAGCTGATCTCTGTCTCCATGGTTACGCATTCTGTAGCGCCCTTTTACGACCTGGGTCTTTAAGTAGTAAAAGTAGTCTCATCTTCACTGTTGCTGGTATTATAATAATCCTTAACATCATCACTACTGTAATTAGCATCATTACTACGAGCATTAACATCATTACGAGCTCCATCATCATAATCACAATTATCCTCATTATCACTATTATCATAACTATCATCATTCGCCTTATTCAACAGAGATGTAATCGCCGCCCCGAGTTCGCCTGGCTGCAATTGCAAGGGCCGCCCGTGCAGTCTCCGCATTTCCATCTTCCTCGACGACCGCGGAATCACAACCACGACATATAGGAATCAAAATAAAACGAGGAACAAAACGCGAGATGATGATAATAAATATAAAAGGAGTGAGGCAAACGCAAATCTCAAAACAAAACAAATATAAACAAGATCAATCTCAATCCGTATGAAATATCACCGACATAATCAAACTTAAAACCGAACATACGTGTAAATCCACCCGATAAAAATAAATGACAGTACATGAATCTTAAACAAACATAATATCAATGGATGGAAAAAAATAAAATAAAATATATAAATACAAAAAATGAGAGCGACACAAACGCAAGATTTGGGGGATGAAGTGGGGGGATGAGTTGGCAGAGGGGAGGGGAGGGGAGGGGAAGGGGTACAGAGGAGGGGGATGGGAGGATGAGGTTAAATATATGCGGGAAATTAAAACCCGGATGATCTTCCGTCTCGAAGAGAAATTAGCATACGAATGACTTTAATCGGCCTCCATTTACGGCGCCGGACGAATTTACAGGAGATGCTAATGCGAGGGGAAGAAAGTGTTTCGCCGACCATCCCCCACAGAACCGCTGCCAAGGGTCATAATCCCATACCCAACGAGTGCCAACGGCTGTGGAAGGGAGATGCTACTGCGTGTATGTGTGTCTGCGTAGATGTGTGTGCTTGCTTGTGCGCTTGTGTCTGTGCTTACGTATGTATTTGCGTATTTGCAGGTGTCTGTGTATCAGTTTGTGTGCGTGTTTGTGTGTGTTTGCGTGTTTGTGTGTGTGTGTGTGTGTGTGTGTGTGTGTGTGTGTGTGTGTGTGTGTGTGTGTGTGTGTGTGTGTGTGTGTGTGTGTGTGTGTGTGTGTGTGTGTGTGTGTGTGTGTGTGTGTGTGTGTGTGTGTGTGGACCAGTGCCTTCGTGTGTCCGTTTACATGTACGTGCGTATATATACATGTGTGTATGCGTGCGTGTAACTGAATACATAACTCTGTGTACCTCGTATATTTCGTGAAGGAAAAATGATAATACAAAACAATAAAAACAATAATAAAAAAGAAAAGAAAACCTTTTTAACACAACAACACGACGGATAAACTTGTTTTATGTCCATCACCACACACAGTTCTGTCCAAGAATGCAAACGAATATGCGTTATGCGTGAAATAAAGACACACTCTGATAGGCAATAACACACGTCCCTGTCGCTATGACAATATGATGATGATAAGTTACATAAACTGAGGGCGTTGCCTCATATCATGTATCATTCACGCGCCTTCCTTGTTAACAAATCAATCGAGCTAGGTAGGCCTATGTAATCAAAAAATTATCCATAAAGTAATGCAGCTGATAGAAAAAAAATACCAGTCACGGAAAGAAAAATCACTCTTTAAAAGGGCATATACACACACACACACACACACACACACACACACACACACACACACACACACACACACACACACACACACACACAACACACACACAAAAAAATAAATAAATAATAAAATAAAAATAAAAAATAAAAAAAATCAAATCGAATCATTCTATGAATCATACTTACGGAAAGAAAGAAAAAAAAATCGATAAAGGGAGCGCACAAAATCAAAGATCTCCCATCGTATCATTCTTTGAAATACAGTTCGGGGAAAAAAACAACAACGCACAGGAGCGCACAAAATCAAAAACAACTTCCGTCTTAACACAGCATGAAATACCACAGCTGCCAGCCAGTTACTCTGACGTAAGTGGACCCTCTTATTAAAGGAGGACAGTCCAGATACATCAGCGAATGGTCAATCTGCCGCGGATAAGGAGGAACTATGATATCATTCTTATCATTCATTCTTAACGCATTTTGATAAGCGACGGAGTTTGGGCAGATTCCAGGTCGGATCGATTTACACTTCTTAAAAGGAGGATAGCAGGATGTGGAGGAGGAGGAGGAGGAGGAGGAGGAGGAGGAGGAGGAGGAGGAGGAGGAGGAGGAGGAGGAGGAGGAGGAGGAGGAGGAGGAGGAGGAGGAGGAGGAGGTTCGTAATGTTGATGATGATAACATTATCTATTCACCAATTTTATCAATCAATCATCATCATTATCATTACTATTAGGAGTTGCATTGTCTTTATTCTCTTTACGAATAACATCATCATCAACAATAGATCTTGATGATTATAAAAAAAAATAAAAAAAAATAACAACAAAGTACAATAATAGACAGCAAAAACGATTATAACATTCCCATCAACAGCAACAACACCACAAAAAACAACAACAATATGAAGCTCACAACCACCACTCCGTACTCCCTCCTTTCATAACATTCCTGTGCGTAAGCTCCATGTTCTCGAAGGAGTTTTTGTTCTCGGCGGAGTACTAATCCTCGCTTTATCACCCCCCTCCCCCCTCTTCAAATGAACCAATAACTCACTTCCTTCCCGGCGATTAAACTTGATATGCAAATGAAGCTCTGGTGCACACGGAGGTTCATGCCCGGAGTGCAGCGCGTGATATCCAACGGCTATTTCTATCCGCGTATCATTTAGTTGTTGTACTTTTTGTATCATTGTGCATTAATGGTAATTCCCATCCGATTGGAAGTCATTGTCATTATCGCCATCATCTTTTTTGCAACAATGCACAGCAACAATTACTGGGTTAGCCGACCTCTCCTACCGTACTGTCTCGGATATCGATTTCCTTTTGTCGTAATATCTGTGGAATGCGGAGTATTTTCCTCTAAAGTCTGATCATCTTTGGCAAGAAAATGCCTTCACATCCAAAGCCTCCGGGGTACTGCGAAGCTAATCTTTTCGTACTCATTCCGACCAAGTTGTTTACCCTCTGACAAAACAATGTCAACCGTCTCATCCCATTCGCCGTATGGATGTACTCTGTCGACATCTTCTCTTATTCGTCACTTCCTCTTCTCCACCTCCTTCTCTGTGCGTGACCCTGAGCTTCCCGTCACTTAGCCCCTCCGTCTCCATCAAAGACCCATTCCTCGGCCGCAGCCAACTCCCCCCCCCACCCCCCTCTCGTCTTCCTCTACTTCTTCTCTCGACCTCTCCAACCTGAACTTCTTCCTCTCGTCCCTCGAACTCTCCGGGTTAAAACTTCTTCAAATCTCCTTTTTTTCGGCTTTGCTTTGTTTCTACCTCCCTCTTGGATTTCCAACCTCATCGAACAAGGCCTTTCTTTCAACACGTCATCCTTCACCTTCTCATCAAAATAGGCTAAACCTCTCTCTTGCGAAAAGCACCGCCTCTTCAACTCATTGCCAACCCATTAATCACTCCTTCTGTCACCGCGAGATAAAGTCAGTCAACACCTGATCGTGACTGTAAACATCTATACGTGACAAGCGTATCTTTCCCTTGTTCTAGCCATCCCTCTGCAACTTCAACCAGCAACACTCGTACCACACTAGTGACACCGCTCCGGAACTGACCGTCTGTCTTTACGTGTCTAGACTTTAAGAGTGTTTTCCCACCCCTTTCTTTAAAGTACTCGTTCTTTAGGTGCGTCCCTTCAGTGAACTGCTCTCCGCCCTTAGGACATTCCAAAGCACCTAAAGAGTGTATTTTCCTTTCTCTTCTTGTGTGTCCTTATTCGATCGACACCCTTCCCTTCCAAGACTTTCCTACTTAATGAGACTTTCGCCGCCGCGTCCTCCTCGATTACAAATTCTTTTCATAAACTCCTGACACTTGGAACCGGTGAATCCAGCTCTTGCATATTCACGTGCATAGAGCTTGAAGATTGTTGATGGTTCATTTTTCCTTCTTTGCCTTTCCCGTCCTATAGCCACGATCCGGGCCAGTCAGGAGAATGAGCAATGGAACCGTCATCTTAAAATTAATCAAAGGGGACAAGCTAGCCCCTTGGAGGAGGAGGGGGAAAGAGGAAAAGAAGAAGAAAAAGAAGAACAAGGAGGATGAAGAAGAGAAGAAGAAAGAATGGGAAAAATGAGAAAAGGAAGAAAAAAAAGAAAAGGAAGTAAAATAAGAAAAAGAAGAAGAAGAGAAGGACAAAAAGAAGGAAAAGGAGGAGGAGGAGGAGGAGGAGGAGGAGGAGGAGGAGGAGGAGGAGGAGGAGGAGGAGGAGGAGGAGGAGAAGAAGAAAGACAAGTAAAAGAGGAAGAAAAGGAGGAGGAGGAGGAGAAGAAGAAGAAGAAGAAGAAGAAGAAGAAGAAGAAGAAGAAAAAGGAGAAAAAGAAGAGGAAGAATAAAGAAAAGAAGGAAAAGAAGGAGGAAAGGAAGAAGAATAAAGAAAAGAAGGAAAGGAAGAAGAATAAAGAAAAGGAAAAGAAGAAGAAGAAGAGGAAGAGGAAAAAACTAACTTAGGTTCACTTCGCCAAGCAATCCGTTCTTGGAGTCAGCCCAACCGTTAACCCAGCCTTGAAGTGAGGCACAACCCTCATCTCACGCCTTGGATCAACCAAAATTGAGGTTCCCGATCGTATGGTTTACGGCAATCAACCCAGGCAATGTACTGATAATAGTCAACCTCTTTTCGCTAGATTCCTTCCTTAATATTCCATCAATCGGAAGCTGATCTCTGTCTCCATGGTTACGCATTCTATAGCGCCCTTCTACTCTTTAGTGTATTTTTTCGACCTCGGTCTTTAGTAGTAAAAGTAGTCTCATCTTCACCGTTGCTGGTATTATAATAATCATTAACATCATCACTACTATAATTAGCATCATTACTACGAGCATTAACATCATTACGAGCTCTATCATCATAATCACAATTATCCTCATTATCACTATTATCATAACTATCATCATTCGCCTTATTCAACAGAGATGTAATCGCCGCCCCGAGTTCGCCGGGCTGCAATTGCAAGGGCCGCCCGTGCAGTCTCCGCATTCCCATCTTCCTCGACGTCCGCGGAATCACAACCACGACATAGAGGAGTCAAAATAAAACGAAGAACAAAACGCGAGATGATGATAATAAATATAAAAGGAGTGAGACAAACGCAAATCTCAAAACAAAACAAATATAAACAAGATCAATCTCAATCCGTATGAAATATCACCGACATAATTAAACTTAAAACCGAACATACATGCAAATCCACCCGATTAAAAAAAATAATAAAATAATAATAATAATGACAGTACGTGAATCTTAAACAAACATAATATCAATGGATGGAAAATGCAAAAAAAAAAAATATATAAATACAAAAAAGGAGAACGACACAAACGCAAGATTTGGGGGATGAA
>BOPN01002713.1:0-7500 GCA_017312705.2 Penaeus japonicus | reverse complement strand
GAGAGATACTGAGGGAGGTGGGAGAGTAGGTGAAAGAGATAAAGGGGAAAGGGGGTAGATGAGGAAGGAGGGAAAGAAGAGAAAGAAAGGGGGGAAGGAGGGAGGAGGGCGAGGAGGGGAAAGAGATAAAGGAGAAAGGAGGGAGGAGGGGAGAAGGGGAAAGAGAGAGAGGGGCAAGAGATAAAGGGGAAAGGAGGGAGGAGGGAGGAGGGAGAGAAGGGGGAAAAGGTAGAAGGGAAATAAGGGAGGAGAGAGAGAAGAGGAAAGAGATAAACAGGAAAGGAGGTAGGAAGGAGAGAAGGGGAAAGGAGGGAGGAGGGAGAAAAGGGGAAATAGATAAAGGGGATATGAGGGAGGAGAGAAAGAAGGGGAAAGAGATAAAGGGGAAAGGAGGGAGAAGGGAGAGAAGGGGAAAGAGATAAAGGGGGAAGGAGGTAAGAGAGAGAAAAGAGGAAAGATAAAGGGGAAAGGAGGGACAGGGGGAGAGAAGGGAAAAAGAAAAAGAGGAAAGGAACGAGGAGGGAGAGAAAAGGAAAGGAAGGAGAAGGGAGAGAAGGTGAAAGAGATAAAGGAGAAAGGAGAGAAGGGGAAAGAGATAAAGGGAAAAGGAGGGAGGAGGGAGAGAAAGGGAAAAGGAGGGAGGAGGGAGAGAAAGGGAAAAGAAGGGAAGAGGGAGAGAAAGGGAAAAGGAGGGAGAAGGGAGAGAAAGGGAAAAGGAGGGAGAAGGGAGAGAAAGGGAAAAGGAGGGAGAAGGGAGAGAAAGGGAAAAGGAGGGAGGAGGGAGAGAAAGGGACTAGGAGAGAAGATGGATATGGTGATTGGGGCAAGGAAGGAGTGAAAAGGAGGAGTAGAGGGGATGAGGGATAAGACGAGTTAGGGCTAGGGAGGCTAACCGCTACTTGTGTGAACTCGAATTCCCCCCCCATCCTCTCCATCATCTATTTCTCTATTTTACCACTTCTTAATTTAATCTTAATCTTCCCCCTTCCTCCCTCTCATCCCCCCCCCCCTCTCTCTCTCTCTCTCTCTCTCTCTCTCTCTCTCTCTCTCTCTCCTTCCCTCCATCCTCTATATCCCGACCCCCCTAAAGATTCGAAGGTGTATGCATAAAGATCGATATTCTTGAATAGGACGTCTTCCCCCCCCCCCCCCCCATCTCAAAGGTACATTTCATGTTTCATACGAACGCTACAAAAGGCCTCGAGGAATTCCAAGGAGAGACAAAGTAAAGGAGAAGAAAAAATATAGAAAAAAAAATCTGAAAAATGCACAAATAAGATAGAAAAAAAGACAGAAAGAAGCTTGACGAACGTGGGACGAACAACAAGGCTTATCTCGCTCGACTTTCACTTGTTACATAAAACGGAGATGCGTAGGCAAGGGTGAAGAGAAGAGAGGGAGGGAGGGAGGGAGGGAGGGAGGGAGGGAGGGAGGGAGGGAGGGAAGGAGGGAGGAGTGAGAGAAGAGGGAGGAGGAAGGGGAGAAGGCAAGCGGGATGGAGGGAAGGAAGGAGGAGAGGGGTGGGGTGAGGGAGGGAGGGGGAGGGGAGGGGTGAGGAGGGAGGGGGAGGGGAGGGGTGAGGGAGGAAGGGGGAGGGGAGGGGTGAGGGAGGAAGGGGGAGGGGAGGGGTGAGGGAGGGAGGGAGGGGGAAGGGAGGAGGGGAGGGAGGGAGAGGGAGGGAGAGGGAAAAAGGGGATGAAGAGGAGGGAAAGAGGGAAAGAGGGGAAAACGGGAGATCAAGAAATGGGAAGGGAAGGAGAGAGGAAGAAAGTGAAGGAGAGAGATAGGCGGGGAGAGAAAGAAGAAAGAAGGAAGGAGAGAGGAGGAGGACGAGGAAGATGAGGAAGGAGAGTGGAAAAGGAAGAAAGAGGTGAAGGAGGAAAAAAAAAAAAAAGAAAAAAAAAAAAAAAAAAAAAAAAAAAAAAAAGCGGAGGGTGGTGCACAATCGTGGCAGCATACATGTAGTGACTCCACTCCGAGCCGCCTCTCCCAAGGGTGAAGCGTGTGCGAGGAAAGAGTGCGTGGCCACGACAGGCTGGCTCAGGGTGCGCGACCGAGCAGCCAAGACGGTAGTGCAGCCGACAGATAGACCGAAGAAGATCTTTACTGATAAAAATAAAAAATAAAATCAATGAAAAGGATCATGAAAATTACGTTGGCTGCCATTATCATCTCTCTCTCTCTCTCCCTCATACATTCTTATTAATATCAAAAGGATCCGTATTCAATCACAGCTTCCCTCAAAAAATCTATAAAAACTGAGCAAGGAAGTATAAAATAGTGAGTATGTGTACGTGTGTGTGTGTGTGTGTGTGTGTGTGTGTGTGTGTGTGTGTGTGTGTGTGTGTGTGTGTGTGTGTGTGTGTGTGTGTGTGTGTGTGTGTGCGTGCGTGCGTGCGTGTGTGTATTTTCGTGTGTATGTGTGTGTGCCTGCGTGTGTGCGTGTGCGCGTGTGTGCGTGTGCGCGTGTGTGCGTGTGTGCGTGTGCGCGTGTGTGCGTGCGTCCACATGAATATACTTATATATATATTCAGGTACTTAAGTTAGAATATTAATTAGAGAAAGACGTGAGAGATACTCGAAATAATAATTACTGAACGCAATTTAAAGAAATTAAATACATTTTTCTAAGATGATTAGTCAAATCCCATTGATTAATATAAAATAATTTGAATTTCCTGAAGTGAAGACTTAATTAAGAAAACATATAATGTTTCAAGAACATATCGGTCAAAAAAAAGGTTTTCATAACTCATTCTTTACAGAAATATCAACCGAGACATAGTCTAAGAAAATAAAATAATAAATTAGCATTGAAAAATGTAAATGACTTTATTTTCCCTCTTCGATTTTAAAAAGGGGATGAAACACCTCCTCTAGCCAAAGCGGACAATACAATCTGTTTACACCCGCAATCTTCTTCCGTGAATACCTTCGCAAACGGAAAATAATGATAATAATAATAATATCAATAATAATAATAACAATAATAATAATAACAATAATATTAACACTAATAGTAATAACAATAATATTAATAATAATAGTAATAATAACCATAATAATAATAATAATAATAATAATAATAATGATAATAATAATGATAATAATAACAACCGCTCCCGAATTTTTCCCATGTGTAATTTGTTTTCATCAATATTTGTTTCTCTGATTCAAAACAGACATTCAAGGATATGGATATGCTTCTAATTCTTTCATGCAAATTAGGTGTCTCCTCAAGAGCGTACCAACCCTTATAGGGCTCAGCCACGTTTTGTTGTCTTTTCTTGAATGTCATATTAACTTGGTTAAGTAAGCTGCATCAATTCAATTCATCCCAACGTCAATTCAACTCATTTCAACCCGCCATCAAGTCACCTCAATTTACATCTACCCAATATCCAATTCAATCCAAAATTAAATCAGTTCAATTCAACATAACACCCACCCCCCTCCTCCCCTCCGGCCCCCGCCCCAACCGGGCCAATTCTGAGCACACCGTCCCACGGTGGCGCCGGCACGCACCGCCACACTGGCCACGTGGACAGGGCTGGAACAGAGCCAGGGGCGCAGAAGGGTTATAATAATGGCCCAAAGATTCTAATTTTGTGAAACAAAACAAAAAGTAACAAGAAAAGTAAAACACCAAAAAGATAAAAGGTACATGAAAAATAAAATAAAAACATTGAGTTTCAACAGTCATTCAGTTGAAATATGCTACACACAATGAACGATAGCGAGTGAGAGGCGGTGTGAGTCGTGAAATAAGGAGAGGGAATGAAGGAGGGAGGAGGTGAGAGGAGGAAAAGGGAGGAGGTGAGAGGAGGAAAAGGGAGGAGGAGAGAGGAGGAAAAGGGTGGAAGGGGAGGAAAATGGAGGGGGAGAGAAAAAAGGGAGAGGGAGGAAAAGGGAGGACGGGCGAAGAAAAGGTAGCAGGGGGCGCGCTACAATACAGGAGATGGAACAGGTAAGAGGGAGGAGGATGGAAGGGGAGAGGAACAGGGAGGAAGGAGGGATGAGGGAGTAGGAAGAGGGAAGAGGGGAAAAGGAAGAGGAGAGAGGAAAGAGGGAGGAGGAAGGAGGGAAGAGGGAAGAGAGAAGAGAGAGGAGGAAAGGGAAGGAAGGAGATGGGATAGATGAAGAGCAAGAGGGATAAAGGGATAAAAAGACAGAGGGTATCATAGAAAGTTACAAAGAACTGGGGGAAAACATTTATTGTGCGACCGTGAAAGTCACACATGAATGATTTTAAAGAAGTGACCCACCACAAAATGCATAAGAGACGATGACTTGCACAACGTGGATATTTGATACTGAAATGTGAAAATAAATTCCGTAGAGTTCTATGTGGGTTTATAAGGTCTTGCATACTTCAAAAATACAATTCATATAACCTAATGGAAAGGAATCAACATCTTGAATATCAAAGCCAAAAAAGAACTACATTATATATATATATATATATATATATATATATATATATATATATATATATATATATATATGTATGTATGTATGTATACGTGTATGTATGTGTATGTATATATGCATACATACATACATACATACATATCCTTACTTTTCCTTTTCTTTTTCTTTTTTCTTTTCTTTTTTTTTTTTACCAATCTGTTTCCTTAGCTTTTCCCCTTTTTTTTTCTTTTTAAGCGTTTTTTTTTCTAGATTTGCCTTATGTATTTTGTTTCTTTTATTTTCTCTGCACTTTAGTTTCTCCCTTTGACATCTCTTGTAAGTTTTCCACTTTAAAAGAAATAGAAGTCACTGTTCACTTTCTTTCGTCAGAAGGAAAAAAGAGAAATGTGTGTGTGTATATATAAATGTGTGTATATGTATATATATAAAGAGAGAGAGAGATGGATATAGATATAGATATATACATATATATGTGTGTATGTGTGTGTGTGTGTGTGTGTGTGTGTGTGTGTGTGTGTGTGTTTATATGTATACGTATATGTATATGTATGTGTTTATGTGTATGTGTATGTGTATGTGCATAAGTGTATATGTGTGTATATGTGTATATATGTGTATGTGTGTATGTGCATAAGTGTATATGTGTATATATGTATATGTGTCTATGTGTATATGTGTGTGTATGTGTATATGTGTGTATGTGTATATGTGTGTGTATGTGTATATGCGTGTGTATGTGTATTTGTATATGTGTGTGTATATGTATATGTATATGTATATGTATATGTATATGTATATGTATTTGTATATGCATATGCATAGGTAGAGCTATATATACATGTATATGTACATGTACATATGACATACAACAAAAACATGACGGCGCTATGATTCCTGGAAGAGTCCTCAGGTAAGACAAAGCTGGAATCCTGTTTCAAAAGATTCCCAGACGGAGGTGCATTCAAACGTGGAAAGAAGCGTCAGCGCAGTCGCCGGAGAGACAGACGCAACAGCAGCAGGGGCAGTTAATGCAATCGCCCCCTTCTCTCCCCCCCCCCCTACCCCGTCTGGGCCCTAGGATCGCCCAGAATCAGGCTGGATCTGCGCCAGACCTGCCGGAGGACGCCCTAGGATTTAGCGGCATCCGCAGCGGGGAAAAACGACTTCGGACTTTCGCCCTTTGCAGACTTTGGCCGCGCTGCAGTCATGGAGTATGACGTCATAACACCATGCACGCTTCCCACGAAATGAAACTAACCACTGATTTGACAAAATCTTTAAAAAAACTCTCTCTGGTGCACTTACATTTGTAAGCATTAAACCCGAGTTGCAATTCAAATCGCACACAATCTTAAAAGCATCAAGCGCTGGCTGCATCTATCACATCAAACCCACATTACATTCGCGGCACACCAGAGTGTTGTTTAATGTAGCTGTGGCTAGAAGCTTAGTTCCCACAAACACTCATCCGGAGTACATGTAATCATTTTACTATTCTACAATAATGAAACAATTCTTACTAAAAAAAAAGTAGTAGTAGTAGTAGTTGTAGTAGTTGTAGTAGTAGTAGAACAATGAAATTAACAATAACAATACCAATAACAAAACAGAAATATAAATCAATCAATCCATAAATCATAACAATAATAACCACACATCATCATCATCATAATAATAACATAGAAAACCATTTTACAAACAGCAATCATAACCACCCTCGAACACACAAGTGGTGACCAGCTTGCACTAACGCAACCCACCCGCACAGAGGAGGAGCAGCAGCTTCCACGGGGACACAAGGCGGATAAACCAATCTTCGAAAGTCATCAACACCCGATAGAGAACAGGGTCCTTCTTCCGCTCCGCCTCCCCTACAGCGCATCAACTGTAACCGAGACTCCGCGCCAGAAAAAGAGGAAATTGATTCTACTGCATGAGGCAACCGCGGCGCAATTCCCTTCCCTTTTTTTTCTTCTCCTCCTCTCTTCCCCTTTCTCCTCTCCCCTTTACTCCATTTCCCTCCCCCTTACTCCCTTTCCCCCCGCTCCCCTTCCCTTCCCTCTTACTTTCTTTCCTTTTTCCTCCCTCCTGCGCCCTTACCCTCCCTCCCCTTTACCCCCCCCCTATAAGAAAAGTGACGAGGCCACAACTCAGGAAAGCGAGATAAGAATAAGAGAGAAAAAAGGGTGAAGGGGATCTGAAGCGAACGAGACTGAACGATAAGGGAACCCGGAGACCCACAATAAGGGAGGGGGGAGGGGAGGGGAGTGAGGAAGGGAAACTGAAGACTGGTGAAGGAGGACTGGGGACTAAGTGACTGGGTGAGTGGGGGGGCAGTGGGGGATCGGGGAGAGGAGGAAGGGGGGGGGGGGAAGTAAGGGATTCATCTTCACGGACATTAAAAGCGGATCGTTGTTCGCGCGGGCGTCCCTGCAAGTACGTGGGCGTTAGTTAGAGCGTGGCGGCTGTCTCCGTTGGTTTATTTTGAGAATCATATTTTGAAATTATTCGTTACATCAATATTCAAATCAAAGGTGTTAGCCAGAGGTGGAAACGTGGCTCTAATCAACCAAATTCAGTAATCTATAAAACAATACAAAGTTTATACCTTCTTATGGTTGATGATACATCTACCTGTAGTGTATGTCCATAGTGTGTAAACAACTAAAACAAGCAAAAATCTCAAGCAAAACAACGTATTCTGCTCCCACAAAATAAAAGTCCTCACCATAGCCCCAGCCCTCATGATCTGATTCAGCAATGTAAGTATCGGAAGAGTATGCGTTCATGGTATTAAAGCAAAATACAAGTTCAGCCATCTTTTCAGTCCCAAAGGCTGTTCATTAATTCTGAATGTAAAGGCTTGCAACTTGAAGAAAAGACTCTTAATGCCTGATGATGAAGCAACTGCAGACAGTGGTTGAGAGAGAGAACGAGAGAGGAGAGGGGGGGAGAGGGGGAGAGAGTGAGAGTGAGAGTGAGAGTGAGAGAGACGGAGGGAGGGTGTGTGAGAGAGAGAGAGAGAGAGAGAGAGAGAGAGAGAGAGAGAGAGAGAGAGAGAGAGAGAGA
>BOPN01002712.1:175000-177500 GCA_017312705.2 Penaeus japonicus | reverse complement strand
GATCAATTAAAGTGTAAAATTTTGGTTTTACTTTCACTACCCATAAAAGACCGATGATATTTAAAAATAATTCTACAAACTGATTGGATGGTTGTTGTGACGTCACTTAGCTCCACCCCCTATCTACCCGGTTCAAATGTATTATTTTCTTTATTTAGTTCTCCTTTTTTAACATTGTTAACTGATGGTATATGATTTATGCAGCTAACGATTGAAAAAGATAAAGGAAACAATACAACAAAACAAAAACGCCAGTTCATTAATCACCGAAAAGCACAGAATGAATAGAAAGGGGGCGGGGCTTACTGGATTCAGTTGCCAACAAAGATTTTTAATTAGGCAATAGGGTGCTACCTGTTTCTAACTACCTTGTATTCTATTCATCTATATATCTATATATGTATTCATGTCTATCGATGTTATTTTTCTACATATTGGGTATTACAACTATCATTATGTTAATATAGAAAAATATCTATCAAAGTATATCTATATCTATATATATATATATATATATATATATATATATATATATATATATATATATATATATATATATATATATATAATACATGGATCTATAAAAGTTTCTGCTTTTGGATATTGATCAGTTATCAATCATACTTTGTGATACTTCCCTGCACGTTGTTCACGCCTCACTCACTATTCATTTATTCGTAAACCTTGTATATCATATTTACCTTTCGTATTGTGTCTTCCTTTTTCTTTCTCCTCTCTCTCTTTCATGTTCAGTCTTACCCTTCCTTCCTACTTCTCTTCTCTTTCCTCTTCTCTCTCCTTATTTTGCTTTTTACTCTTTCTCTCCGGTCTTTCCTCTTTTCCCCTCATTCTTCTCTCGTCCTTCTTTCCCTCTTTTCTCCTCCTTCCGCTCTTCTTCTCATTCTACTGTCCACTCCCTCTTTTCTTCGCTTCTCTTTTCCCCCTCTTCCTCTTCTCCTTCCCCCCCCCCCCCCCCTTATCCCCTTTTTCTCCTCTCCTCTCCTTTTCTTCATCCCCTCCCCTTCCTTTTCCCCTCTTCCAATCCCTTTTCCCCTCTCCCCTATTTTTTTTTTATCTTTTTCTCCTCCCCCCCTCTTCCCTAACCCCTCCCTCTTTCCCACAATTCCCTTACCCCCACTTCCCCTTCCGTCTCCCCCGCCCCCTCTCCCTCAACCCTTACCCTTTCCTACTCCCTCACCTTCATTTTATTTCTCTCCTCCCTCTTTCCCTCATCCTCTTCCCCTTTTCCCACCCCCCTTTCCCCCTCCCCTTTCCTCTCTAACATTTTCCCCCAAACCCCTCATCATCCCCACACTCCTCTTTACCCCCTCCCCCTTGCTCTCCCCCCCCCCCCTCCCCTGCCCCTTTCCATCTGTGACGCGCTGTGATGTTTACATAACGCTATTTCTATCGTTTTTTTTTTTTCTCTCTCTCTCTTTCTCTCTCTCTCTTACTTACGTCAGTCTTTCTTCGTGGTTCATTAACACTTGGACTTGAAATAGAAATTCTAGATTTATTTTTATTTTTATTTATCTGTTGTTTGTTGTTATTTGTTTGTTTTTGTGATCATAATTGTTATTAGAGAGAGTGAGAGAGAGAGGATGAGGGGAGAGAGAAAGAAAGAGAGAGAGATACAGATATAGAAAAAAATATATATAGAGAAAAAGAGACAGACAAAGAGAGAGACAGAGAATCACACACAAAAAAAAAAAAAGAGAGAGAGAGAGAGAGAGAAAGAGATTGAGCAAGAAAGACAAACTCACCAAATCGATGCCCAAAGAATACAGGAAACTTGGTACAAAATCAGCGGCCGGCCTTACTGCATCCTGTGGCCGCCCATCACTGCCTTCCCTTCACTTCGTTCACTTCCACTTGCATTGAATGTGCATTACTATGGCCGGTTAAGTGGTTGCGTTAAGAATGCTGCTGTCGTCTCCTTTTTTGGAATTTCATTAACGCTCATGTTGTTTTTGTAATTTCTGTTATTATTATCATCATTAATGCTGTACTTTTTAGACATAAATACACAGATGTGTGCGTGTTTATATATGTGTCTAAATATATATATATATATATATATATATATATATATATATATATATATATATATATATATATATATACATAGAGAGAGAGAGAGAGAGAGAGAGAGAGAGATTTTACATATATATATATATATATATATATATATATATATATATATATATATATATTTATATATATCATGTGGGTGTCCATGTCCTTATGTGTGTGCAATGTAACTCCAACGACAATTCTTAGAATATGCCGTTTGATGCAAGAGTGAGGAGTTACCAACAGAAGACAGACACATAAGCATGCACAATCATGCAGCTCGCCATGCAGAATATAATATAGTTTGATATACCTATAAAGAGATACTCTAACAAACATACATGCGCACACACACACACACACACACACACACACACACACACACACACACACACGTTATAAAACATATTCAAACATACTCAAAGAT
>BOPN01002712.1:165000-172500 GCA_017312705.2 Penaeus japonicus | reverse complement strand
GAATGTAGGGAGGGGGGAGGGGTTGCAGAGGAGGGGGTAGGGAGACAAAGAGACGGTAGGGAAGGGGGGAGAGGAGGAAGATAGGGGAGGGGGAAAGGGGTGCATAGGAGGGGGTAAGGAAAGGGGAAGGGGAAGGGGGGGAAGGGGGGAGGGGAACCTACATTAGGAGTGGTGAAAGGAAAAACATAAAGAGACTAGGGAAAGGAAAGAAAATCAGGGCACTAGTAAGGGGAAAGAGAGAAAGAGGGGAGGGGAGGGGAAAGAATAGGAGGACCGGTACAGAGGTAGGGGCGGGGGAAGAGGAGGAGGGGGAGGAGGGGGAAGTATGCATAAGGTGGTTCCAGTCTGTAGCGTGACATGTCATCGACGAAGGGGGGAGGGGGTGGGGAGAGACGGGGGGGTGGGGTGGGGAGAGACGGGGGGTGGGGGTGGGGGGGGGGAGAGAGACGGGGTGGGGGGGGGATCGATGAGTAATAGGCTATAGTAACGCCGTCGATAGCATGATAGCCTCAGAGTGTGTGCTTAACCAGGTTGTGATTGTTCATTCCTGATGTGGCGTGCCTGTGTGTGCGTGCGTTTTACACGTGTACACGCACACTCACCCACACGTACGTAAACCTACATGAAAGCACACATTAACCCGGTCCTTCATGTCAAACGCTAAGCACAATGGCATTCGGGACATGGATAATTCCGTGTTATCGATGGAGCTCTCAGTCTAGGCTTCGCGGTGAGGTCATGTTAGGTCAAAGGTCAAAGGTCAAAGGTTATGTCCGAAGGGCCACGCGACACGCCCCATTAACATAGGTCGTAGGTAAGGTAGTCGTAGTTCCATTACGTGGGTCGTACTGACAGAGGGGTCGTTTGCATTCATTCGTACGAGGGAATGGGGAATGGGGAATTAGGAGAGAAAGAGGGAGTGGGGAATGTGGAATTAGGAAAGAAAGAGGGAATAGGGAATGGGGAATGGGGAATTATGAGAGAAAGAGGGAATGGGGAATGGGGAATTAGGAAAGAAAGAGGGAATAGGGAATGGGGAATAGGGAATTATGAGAGAAAGAGGGAATGATGGATGGGGAATTAGGAGAGAAAAACGGGATGGGGGAGTAGGGAATTAGGAGAGAAAGAGGGGATGGGGGAATGATGCGAAAAAATGGGAATTGGGAATTGGAGAGAAGAAAGAGGAATGGGGAGAGCGTGGGGGTATAGGAGGAGGTAAGCGAAGGGGAAGGAGTGGAAAAAGGGAAAAAGGGAGTAAGTAAAGGGGAGAGGATTAGAGAAATCAGAGAGAATAGGAGATGGGGAGGGATGGGGAAAATGAGGATGTGGAGGAATCGGTAGGAAGAATTAGGGGAAAGGGGAGGGTTGAGAAAGAGGGGAAGGGGGTAAGGGAAGGGAGAGAGAGTAGGGGATGGAGAGAGGGAGGGGGAATAATAAGTGGGTAGAGAGAGAGAGAGGAGAAGGGAACGAGGAAGGGGAAGAGAAGTAGGGGTTGGGGATGGGTGAAGCGAAAGAGGAGGAGTAGGAAGATGAGAAAGGGGAGAGGAGGAGGAGGGAGAGAGAAAGGGGAATATGGAGGGGGAGGGTAGGGGAATAGGTCTTGAGTAAAGAAAAGGTCGGAGGAAAGGGGTTGGGGGAGGAAAAGAGTCAAGGGGGGGGGGAGAGGGGAAGTTGAACCCCGAGGTTTCCAAGGTTCATGGAAGACACTCGTTAGTTGTTTTGTTTTTGTTTTTTTATTTCTTCTTCTTTCTTTCATCGACTCTCCTTTTTTTGCTTCTCTCTTTTTGGTTATCAAATCTTATCTGTAAATCTCTCTTATTCTTCTATTTCTCATTTTCTTTTGTTTCGTCTTCATCTTCTTATCATTCTCATTCTTCCTCGTCCTTCTACTTCTTCGTTTCTTTCTTATTCTTTTTCTTAGTCTTTTCTTATCATTTTCCTCTTTCTCATCCTCTCCTTTATCCTCAACTTATTATTATCGCTTTTATCTTTCTCTTCTTCATTCTTCTTTGTCTTATTACTATCCATCGACTTTCTAAGTCTTTCGTTTCTATATCTTCGTTTCTTCTTCTTCTTCTTCTTCTTCTTATGCTTCTTGTCTTTATTCTCATGATCTCCTTCCTTCTTCTTATTATTATTATCATTATTATCCTTATCATTCTCCTTCTCTCTCAGATTTCTTCCTCTCCCTCTTATTCCTTCCTCCCAACCCTATTTTTTGTTCTTCATCCATTCCTTATTCTCCTTATTCATCATTCTACATCTCCATCTCCTTCTTGTTATCCTTCTTTTCCTCCTCTTCCTCTTATATCTTTGCCTCTTCTCTTCTTTGTTATTTTCATATTGAAAGAACAAGATTTATTCATACCAGAGCTAAGAATAGGAGTCTTCTACAGTGTCGCAAAAACGAGACAAACTATTGTTATTTTTCTTAGTCATCTGAGGAATTGATTTGTATGTACGTGCATGCAACTTGTCATCTTTTATTCATTTTATTTGGCTCTTGCAAATAGCCTCTCAGTACTACTAAAATGGTACACGGACTTATATATATATCTATGCTCTTTATTTATTCATCTGAATCACTCGATTATTCATTCATTTACTTGTTTATTTATTCACCTACTCATTTTTTCATCCATCTGTTTATTAATGAACATGATAAATGCTCACCGTCCAATGTGCTCCATTAAATGTCAAATATTTCTCAAAAGTTTCTATTTCCCTTATGATTGATATCATATGAATATTCTTTCACTATAAATATATATAAACATAAAATCTCCATTTAGATATACACCTCCACCCATCCCTATACCACTACCAATTTTATATATCGTCATCATATCAACTTTATTGTATATATATATCGTCAAATTAATCCAACCATCCAGAAATAAAACTTCATTGTGAAGTTCTCAACAGGCTATAAGAATCATTGCAATTTTGTAGAAGTTTTGTAGAAGTATTGCAAATAAGAAAGGTTTGCAGGTGGACTTGTATATGTGATGCTTAATAATGCAAGCGACACATCACTAGAGGAATTTCTGGTCTTGAAGAAATTCCAATATGGTGACGCAACATCTATTGTTGTAAATAATACAGTGCTGATGTGACGCCTGGAAATAACACAAAGAGTTTTATTTATTTATTTATTTTTTGTATAAGGAGAGTGTGATTAGATAAGGTTAGATTTTGATTGATTTGATTTGTTTTTATCTAATAATTTTTTTTAGAAAAAGGATCTATCTTCTGTGAGAAAAAAGTATTCACGTGGGAGAGAGAGAGAGAGAGAGAGAGAGAGAGAGAGAGAGAGAGAGAGAGAGAGAGAGAGAGAGAGAGAGAGAGAGAGAGAGAGAGAGAGAGAGAGAGGGAGTGACACCGACAGTGAGCAAGAGAGAAAGAGAGAGACAGAGAGAAATGTACGTACGTAAGTGGATATTACATAGTCCACATGCAGTTAGCTTATGGAGGAAAAAAAACACGTGCATTAATAGTTAGTATAAGAGCATTATCTTTAACTGACCGAGAAATAACGAAATTCTGAACGCAAAAAAAAAAAAAAGACTTGGAAACTTTCTCTTCTAATCAAATAAAGAAACGCAGCATTAGAACGCAATAGATGTTTCATTCTGCAAAAGAATTCTTGATAACAGTTGCTCTAATGGAACTGTATTCGTGATAACATTATCGCCGTGTAATTAAGCGTTATTGACACCATTATATTTTTACAACTCAAGTTCACATTTCATGTTCACATCTATCATGTTTTTTTTTTTTTTTTTTTTTTTTTTTTTTTTTTTTTTTTTTTTTTTTTTTTTTTTGTTTTTTCTTTTTCTTTTTTTTAATATTCATTCTAGGACGAAGTGACTCACTCTTTGACTTTGTTTCGGGCTATTGACAATAGACTATAGTCTTTTTGGTTGAGTGGATGCGCGTCTAATGATGTTAGCTCTTTAGTTTCACTGATTTTCCTTTCGTTAGAAGTGAAAATGAGCGGAGGGTGTTTTGTAATGAGGCGTCTGTACATGCATTTTCAATATAGAGAAACACGTACACACACATACAAAGGTGCGATCATGTATACATTTATTATCGTAACTCGTTTTTTTTTTTTTTTTTTTTTTTTTTTTTTTTTTTTTTGTTGTTTTTTAATCTACTTATACATACATATATGCAGAATCACATATCTATTTGCTCATGTCTTCTTTTCATTGTTCGAAAGTAAATTTTTTTTTTTTCATCATTTTATTCATATCTGTAGAATCTATGACATCGTTTTTTTTCGTTTTTGAGTTGTCGGATTTATTCATTAAAACAATTTGCATAGTTAACATATTTCCCAACTTTGGTTTACAACTTTTTTCATTACTTCTTTTACCGAACATCTTTTCAAGTTCGGTGTGTTTTTGACCATCTCATATAAGGAAATTTGTCGCAACTTTTAGGTCTTTGCTTCAGACTTTTTGTAATTACGTCCTTTTGTTCCGTGGAGGAAGTGTATTTGAATTAATTTATTTTTTATCTACAGCATATAGACATCAAATCATTAGAATATTATGGCGAATAGAAATAAATTGATAAATGCAGTACACTAAACGAAGGATACAAGCATATAAGTTTATGAATTCACTAACCTGTAGTTATTCAACCACTGCTTTCGAACACTAACACGTGACTAGAGAATGTTCGAGAAGCCGAAATACTTTCAAGAAATCTTTTTTTTTATTAGATATTTCAACGACTCGTAACAAAGGATGGACTTTGTGTAGTACTTAGCGAAGGGTAACATAAGTATTTATTACTACTAACTTGGAGATTTCAGCTGTTGTTAGCAGTTGTGAGCAATGTCTGTCATCTGACTTTTGTTTTCATGTGTTGATTTGTTGGATTGTGCAATTGAATTCCTAGTTTCAATGATTTAGAAGAAGAATCAACCCAAAAAAAAATGCAACGCAGATCAACTCAATTATTCATAGTGGGAAGATTCATAGAGTCAATTCGGAAAAAAAATATGAAGTGTATGTTTGCGTGCAAGTTAAGGCCATTCTCACACGAAATAAATTTTACCTTGAGCAAGACATGCTCCCCGTATTGACACTGGGTGATAGCTTTCTGTTTTACTAAAATGCCTTATCTAATAAAGTTATCTTGGTAGAAGAAGAAGAAAAAGAAGAAAGTTATATTTGGTTTCACTGATTCCCATTGCATTAGGAAGGAAAATGTGTACAGGATGTTTGGAAATGAAGTGCATGTACTTACACATAGAAATAAGCAGAAACGCGCGTTTATAAAAAGGCACAAGCATGTGTCCACATGTGAGTGTATGTGTTATTAATAGTACCTTATCTGATAAAAAGTAGATATATTTGGAGGAGAATTTTCATCCGGTAGCAATCGGGAGAGCTACTGCTATAGCACAAGTTATAACAAAGGCGTTGAACCATGCTGTGTGTATGTGATGTGTATATATATATATATATATATATATATATATATATATATATATGTATGTATGTATGTATGTATAAATATGTATGTATATATATATATATACATACATATATATACATATATATACATATATATACATATACATATACATACACATACACATATACATATACATATATATATATATATATATATATATATATATATATATATATATATATATATATATATATATATATATATATATATATATATATATATATATATATATATATACATATATATGATTGTGTGTGTGTGTGTGTGTGTGTGTATGTGCGTTAACATACATATATACGTTGGCATATATGTACGTGTAAACAAAGACCTTCTTATCCCCCCCCCCCCCCCCCGTAAGAGAAAACCCGGAGATTTGCCGCCGGGGAGCCGCTAATTCCGGCCAATCAGTCCCAGGGCCTGACACCTGACGCTACGGACTCCTTGTCATTTTGTGGGATTCCATATTCTCTCGAGGGGAGTTGGAATCTTTTCTTTACTGTTTTTTTCTTTTTAGTATTATTGTCGTTTTTATTGTTAGTTGTTGTAATAGTAGTAGTTGTAGTAGTAGAGTATTGCTATTATGATTATCTTTATTATTGTTATCATTATCATTATTTTCTTCATTACTGTTAGCATCGTTGTTAGCAATATTATTTTTATTATCATTATTATAATTATTATCATCATAATCATAATCATTGCCATTATTACTATTATTATCTTTATCATTGTTATCATTATCATTATTATTGTCATTATCATCTTCACTACCAGTATCATTCACATCATCATTATCATTACTTACAACAGCATAAACATCAACATTAATACAAAACATGAACATCCTCATACCATCATGGCTATGTAGACAATGGTGCTCTTCTGTTCCATGCTAATCGATGGATTTAACATTTGCTTCGTTTGATTGTCATAAATGTTCGTTTTGTTGATTGGTTCTTATTACAGTTTGATGTAAATAATTGTGAAAATGTATATATTTAGTTTTCACATCAAAATATATTAATAAAACTATATAAGAATATGAGAAATATTATTTTTTTTTAATGCCAAAGAAGGTGGCCAGCAAACTAAATATTGCGTTTCTTAAACCCAGTAATTTTCTTTCCTTTTTTTTAACCTTTACGGTGCGCTCTTAAAATACTTCTGAAAACAGCCTTAAGGAATTTGAAATTGTTTTACCCATATAAAGAGTTAAAGTAAAAACAAGGGAAGAAAAAAGGAAAACAATGACGTGTTTAGTGGGCATCTGTTCGTCCCATATGTTGCTTTTGGCGCCAGTCATTTTGGGCAAATTACCAACTCGTCAATTTGTCGCTGAAATAACCATGAGGATAGTTAAAAAAGAGAGAGAGAGAGAGAGAGAGAGAGAGAGAGAGAGAGAGAGAGAGAGAGAGAGAGAGAGAGAGAGAGAGAGAGAGAGAGAGAGAGAGAGAGAGAGAGAGAGAGAGAGAGAGAGAGAGAGAGATCTGGTTTTTTTTGGTTAGTTGTGAAACGAAAAAAAACTGCTGGACATTTCTCTCTCTCTCTCTCTCTCTCTTTTAGCTAGTTATATATATGATACAAATAAACCCGTTATATATTTGGCAAGTTTTTTTTTCTTAATATTTTAGGACAGATATGCAATAAAAAAATACTGGACTTGACTTTTAACTTCAGTCCTGTTGGGGCACACAGCCAGCGCTTCACTTTGCCGCTGAAATGACTAAAGATCATTTAAAGGAATAATTTTAAAAAAAATGACTTGGATCATAATTCTTAAACCAGATATGATACAAAAAAATTTCCTAGAGTTAGTACAGAATCACCTCTGTCTTATCCTTGAGATGTGCTAATGCAACAGCATGCATGCATTAAGTTGATCTCAAACAATTTTAATCTTTAAAACATCATACACATCAAAGAGTTCCTCAGTGCAAGCATGGGCGGGTGAGAAAGCTGCTTGTTTGGAAGGTGGGCGTGTGGTCATTACGAACTACATTCCTTAAT
>BOPN01002712.1:142500-152500 GCA_017312705.2 Penaeus japonicus | reverse complement strand
TTCGTTCCAAAAACTAAGATCTGAAATCTGAATAAAGTATTAAGTATATATATATATATATATATATATATATATATATATATATATATATATATATATATATATATATGTATATATATTAACCCTTCTTGATGTCTATTTCTAGAAGCTTGAAAATCGAAGCTTAAAGATCTGAAATCTGAATAAAGTATTTTATTACGTGGCAACTACCTGAAGATCAATAATAGTAGTATGCAACCCATGGATTTTATAAACCAGAGATATGTATCAAGGCAAGACAAAGAGAATCCACAGTGAAAAGTAATATAGAAAAACGCTCAGAACACAATACGTTAGAGCCGCCATTCCATGCAAGAATCATACCCCCAGGATTGCCAAGTCAGTTGAAGAAAGAACAGAAATTATGAAGATAAAGACAAGCAAAAATCCTGACAACCAACAATAACCAGATTTTTTATCGTGGTGAAAATCCGGTTGAGTGATTGGTAATTGAATGAACGCAACAAGTCCGAGTAACAGCTCCGTATTTCCAACAACTATCGTTACCAATTATCAAATGTTTATTACCAACAACTTATCGACCTGCCATCAGTAATCACCAATCTATCATCTGTATTTCGCTTCGATAAAAGAAGTACACATATTCTTAAATATTCTTCTATTGAAACTACTTAACACACCTGTCAAACATAGAGAGAAAGAACGAACGAAAAAAAAGAGAAACAAACAACGATTGAAATAGATATAAGTGGTAGAGAGAGGGGGGGAATAAGAGAGAGAGAGAGAGGGAGGGAGGGAGGGAGAGAGAGAGAGAGAGAGAGAGAGAGAGAGAGAGAGAGAGAGAGAGAGAGAGAGAGAGAGAGAGGGAGAGAGAGAGAGAGAGAGAGAGAGAGAGAGAAAGAGAGAGAGAAGAAGAGAAACAAAGAGAAAAAGAGAGAGAGAGGGAGAGAGGGAGGGAGGGAGAGAGAGAGAGAGAGAGAGAAAGAGAGAGAGAAGAAGAGAGACAAAGAGAGAGAGAGAGAGGGAGAGAGAGAGACCCACACACGCGGGCGAGCGGCTCAGATAACCGTAAAAATAAAATATCACACTTTACGTAAGCCTGGACACCTGTGCGTATTTCGTTCCATGACGTCACAAGATATATGTATTGACCAGGTGAGAACATGACGAGATTAAACTTTATCTTATTCTCAGAGCAGTGAGTGAGCACGCGTGTGTGTGTGTGTGTATGTATGTGTGTGTGTATGTGTGTTGCTGTGTGTGTTGCTGTGTGTGTTGTTGTGTGTTGAGAGAGAGAGAGAGAGAGAAAGAGAGAGAGAGAGAGAGAGAGAGAGAGAGAGAGAGAGGCAGAGACAAAGAGAGAGAGAGAAACAGAGAGAGAGAGAGAGACAGACAAACAGACAGACAGACAGACAGAGAGAGAGGGAGAGAGAGAGAGACAGAGAAAATCAGAGAGAGATAGACAGAGAAAGAGAGAAAGATAGAACAAACCAAAAGAAAACCTTAGCATGATATAGCAAGCCATCTACTCGTGTCCAACACTCTATCCTAAGCCAATCAACAGACATTCAATCAAGCTCCTGCCCGCCATACATCACGCCATCAAAGCTGTACAGGTGTTCAGTGACGCATCAATGGACTCATTATAAGAAGAATCTTGCCCATACCCCCCCACCCCCCACCCCCGCCGACCCAATCCCCCATCCCACCCCATTATATCGAATATGAAAACGCTACCTTTGTCTGGGGCGAATGGTGTTTTTAGGGGATACTGATCTAAAGGGTTCTTTTCGATATACTCGTTTCGTTAGGGTGGAATTGAGGAAGGAAGGAGGAGGAGGAGGAGGTGGTGGAAAAAGGTGGAGATGGTGGAGTTGGGGGGTGGTGGAGATGGTGAGGCGGTGGTAGAAGTGGTGATGATGTTGGTGGAGGTGGAGGAGGAGGAGGAGGAGACGGAAGGGGAAATGAAGGGGGAGGTGGAAGAGGAGGAGGTAAAAGACGGAAGAAGAGGAAGAGGTGGAGAAATAAAGTGGTAGAGGAAAATGGTAAAGAGGAGGAAGAGCAAGAGGAATAAAAGGGAAAGGATCTTGGTGATGAAGAAACAGAGAGAAGAGGAACCAATAACAAACTAAATGAAGGAATAGGGGGGAAGAGAGAAAAAAAAAATCGTGAGTGACAATTAAAGAGGAAGGGGTAGGGTAGGGGTGAGGGGGTACCCCAAAAACGGGAATAAGGCAAGGACAAAAAAAAACATAAATAAACCAAATAGATAAAAAAAAGACTTGTATGGTATTTAGGACTCTCCGTCATAAAAAACAACTCATCGAAAATTTATCTTCAATTAGGACGCTGACCGGTCAAGAAAAAAAAAGGATGTGCTCCTTTTAGTTTACGTGCATATTGAGTGGTTTACTTGCGTGAAAGCAGCGAAGTTCAGAGTGATATTTAATGACATTTCGTGACATTAACTTGCTCTCTTTCTCCCCCCCCCCCCTTTGTCTGGTCGGATGGCTGGCTGGCTGGCTGGCTGGTTGTGTGGCTGTTGTTTTGTCTCTATATGTTTCTCTATCTCTCTCCCACTTTCCTTCTCCCTTTTTTTCTATCTCCCCCTCCTTCCCTCTCTCCTCTCCTTTATTCCCTCCATCTTTCTTTCCCTCCCTACCTCCCTCCCTCCTCCCCTTCCTACCTATCTACCTATATTCCTCTCTCCCTCAGTAACCACTTACATCAATAAACATGTCAAAGTCAAAAAGTCCCTCTCTCCCTCCCCCCCCCCCCCCCCCCCCCCACCGCCGTCCACACCTGATAGGAACCGACAGCTCGTGATCCTAGCAAGCGGTCGTGTGTACTCAGGATAATAGCAGTCATTGATAAAGCCATTTGTCCCCCTTAGAGTGTTTGGATAAGGTGTGTTTGCCTTTATGATTAGCGTGGTCGGAAGACGACCTTGATGGCGCTTCTAGTCTGGTCGTTTTTTTTTTTTTTTTGTGTGTGTGTGTGTGTGTGTTTTGGTCGTTTTTTATTATCTCTTTCTTCGTTTTTCTGTTGTTGCTGTATTTTTTTTTATTATGGTTGTGTTTTTCGTTTCATGGTTTGTGTTTTGTTTCCTTTTAGTCGTTTTTCCGTTGTGTTTATTGTGTTTCGTTCTCGTTGTCGTTTTTTCTGTTGCGTTTTGGTCGTCGTTTTTCTGTTATCAGATACATCGTCATTATATAATTCATGTTTTGTTCATGCTTTTTATTATATATATCATTTCTTTAAGGAGCACAGTTGTTTTTTTTTAACAAGAAGAAATACCAGGAAAAATAATAAACGAAACAAGACGTTTGCTCCCGCAGATTTGCGTTTGCATTTATGTACAGTATCTAATCATTGTGTTTTATACATACATTGATCGATGTCTGGCCATGTCCAATCTCTTCGCTAATGTTTGAGTGCATGGGTACATGTGCGTGCGTTTCTCTGTCTGTCTTTCTGTCTGCCTTTCTTCTTTCTATAGTTTGAAGGAAAATGACCCTAAAAGAATACAGGAAACAAAGCACTCTCCTATAACATTGATAGTCGAAGTAAGGAAAGGAGAGAGAGAGGAGGGGAGGGAGGGAGGGAGAGAAAGAGAGGAAGAGAGAGAGAGAGAGAGAGAGAGAGAGAGAGAGAGAGAGAGAGAGAGAGAGAGAGAGAGAGAGAGAGAGAGAGAGAGAGAGAGAGAGAGAGAGAGAGAGAGAGAGAGAGAGAGAGAGAGAGAGAGAGAGAGAGAGAGAGAGAGAGAGAGAGAGAGAGAGAAAGAGAGAGAGAGAGTCACCTATATCGACTCTATTGCTCGTAAGTTTACCTTCCCTCCTTCCCTTCCGCTATCTACCTCCCCTCGCCTCCCCCCACCTCTCGTATCCCCTCACCTCACCCTACTATCGTATCCCCTCACCTCCTCTCCCTTCCCTCCCCCCTACCCCCACTTCTCTCCCCTCGTATCAAAGCCGATGATTAGATCTGTTTACCGACACTCCCCTCTCCCCCTCTCCTCCTCTCCTCCTTCCCCCTATCGTCCTTTCCCTTCTCCCCCTCTCCTCCTTCCCCTCTCCCCCTCTCCCCTTCTCCACTTTCCCATATCCTCTCTATCTCTCCACCTCTTCCCCGCTCTTCATTTCCCCTTCTCCACTTCTCCCCCTCTCCTCCTTCCCTTACCCCCCTCTGCCCCTTTCCCCTCTCCCCTTCTCCCTTTCTCTCCCTCTCCACCTCTCCACCTCTCCTCCTTCCAGTACCCCCCTCTCCCCCTCTCCACTTCCCCTTCTCCCCCTCTCTATCTCCCCCCCTCTCCCCCTCTCCGCTTCCCCTTCTCCCCCTCTCCGCTTCCTCTTCCTCTTCCTTCCTCTCCACTTCCCCTTCCCCCCCTCTCCCCTCTCCCACTTCCCCTTCTCCTCTCTATCTCCCCCTCCCCCTCTCCGCTTCCCCTTCTCCCCCCTCTCTCCACTTCTCCTCCCCCTCCCCCTCTCCACTTCCCCCTTCTCCCCCTCTCTATCTCCCCCTCTCCCCTCTCCGCTTCCCCCTTCTCCCTCTCCACTTCCCCTTCCTCCCCCTCTCCACTTCCCCTTCTCCCCCTCTCTATCTCTCCCCTTCTCCACCTCTCTTCCTTCCCCCTTGTCCCTAATGATATATTCTATGGCATTATTCAGATTTCCCTTTGCTTTATTCGTGGTGAAAGTGAGTCTTATTCGATGGGTGAATTAGTGAGTTAGTGGGTGAGTGAGTTAGTTAGTGGGTGAGTGAGCGAGTTATTGGGTGAGTGAGTTAGTTAGTGTGTGAGTGGGTGACTTAGTAAGTGAGTAGATGAGTGATTGAGTTAGTAGGTTAGTTAGGGAGTGAGTGAGTGAGTAAGTTAGTGGGTGAATGAGTGAGTGAGTGAGTGAATTATTGGGTGAGTGAGTGAGTTAATGGGTGAGTGAGTGAGTTAATGGGTGAGTGAGTGAGTTAATGGGTGAGTGAGTGAGTTAATGGGTGAGTGAGTGAGTTATTGGGCGAATGAGTGAGGTAGTGGGTAAGTTAGTGAGTTAGTGGGTGAATGAGTGAGTGAGTGAGTGAATTAATGGGTGAGTGAGTGAGTTAATGGGTGAGTGAGTGAGTAATTGGGCGAATGAGTAGGTAGTGGGTAAGTTAGTGAGTGAGTTAGTGGGTGAGTGAGTGAGTTCTTAGGTGAATGAGGAGGCAAGGAGGAGGAGTGAGTGAGCGGGTGAGGCGGGCAGGCAGGAGGAGTTAGGTGGGTGAAATGAGTGGATTGGTTGGTGAGTGAGTGAGTGAGTTAGGGAGTGAGTGAGCGAGGTAGTGGGTATGTTATTCTCTAATTTTCAACTGTTCTCCCATCCTCTTTCATTCTCCCCTTACTCCCTCATTCTCCCTCATTATCCTCTTACTCCCTAATTTTCATCTCTTCTCCCTCATTCTCCCCTCACTCCTTCATTCTTCCCTTACTCCCTCATTCTCCCCTCACTCCCCCATTCTCCCCTTACTCCCTCATTCTTTCCTCACTCCCTCATTCTCCCCTCACTCCCTCATTCTTCCCTTAATTCCCTCATTCTCCCCCATCTCTCATTCTCCTCCTCTACTCCTTCATTCTCCCCTTACTCCCTCATTCTCCCCTCACTCCCTCATTCTCCCCTTACTCCCTCATTCTCCCCTCACTCCCTCATTCTCCCCTCACTCCCTCATTCTCCCCTCACTCCCTCATTCTCCCCTCACTCCCTCATTCTCCCCTCACTCCCTCATTCTCCCCTCACTCCCTCATTCTCCCCTCACTCCCTCATTCTCCCCTCACTCCCTCATTCTTCCCCCTTTACTCCCCTCATTCCTCCCCATACTCCCTCATTCTCCTCACTCCCCATTCTCCCTTCACTCCCCCTTACTTCCTCCTCACTCTCTCATTCTCCCCTCACTCCTCATTCTCCCCCTCACTCCCTCATTCTCCCCTCACTCCCTCATTCTCCCTTCACTCCCTCATTCTCCCTCCACTCCCTTCATTCCTCCCTCACTCCCTCATTCTCCCTCACTCCCTCATTCTCCCCTCACTCCCCTAATTCCTCCCCTCACCTCCCCATTCTCCCTCACTCCTCATTCTCCCTTCACTCCCCTCATTCTCCCCTCACTCCCTCTCATCCCCACTCCCCTCATTCTCCCCTCACCCCTCATTCTCCCTCACTCCCTAATTCTCCCCTCACTCCCCATTCTTCCCTTTACTCCCCCTCATTCCTCCCCATACTCCTCATTCTCCCCTCACCCCCTCATTCTCCCCTCACTCCCTCATTCTCCCTCACTCCCTCATTCTCCCCTCACTCCCCCATTCTCCCCTCACTCCCTCATTCTCCCCCTCACTCCCCTCATTCTCCCTTCACTCCCTCATTCTCCCTTCACTCCCTCATTCTCCCCTCACTCCCTCATTCTCCCCTCACTCCCCCATTCTCCCTTCACTCCCCATTCTCCCTTCACTCCCTCATTCTCCCTCACTCCTTCATTCTCCCTTACTCCCTCATTCTCCCTCACTCCCCCCATTCTCCCTCCCTCCCTATCCTCCCCACTCCCTAATTCCTCCTCACTCCCTCATTCTCCCCTCACTCCCTCATTCTCCCTTCACTTCCTCCTCCCTCACTCCCTCATTCTCCCTTCACTCCCTCATTCTCCCTTCACCTCTTCATTCTCCCTCACTTCCCTACTTCCTTCCCTCACTCCCCATTCTCCCTTTCACTCCCTCATTCTCCCCTCACCCTCATTCCTCCCTCACTCCTCATTCTCCCTTCACTCCCTCATTCTCCCTTCACTCCCTCATTCTCCCCTCACTCCTTCATTCTCCCCACTCTCATTCTCCCTCACTCCCATTCTCCCTCACTCCATCATTCTCCCCTCACTCCCTCATTCTCCCCTCATTCCCCAATCACTCCCCTACTTTCCTCTCACTCCCTCATTCTCCTCACTCCTCATTCTCCCCTCACTCCCTACATTCTCCCTCACTCCTCATTCTCCCTCAATTCCCTCATTCTCCTCACTCCCTCATTCTCCCCTTACTCCTCATTCTCCCTCACTCCCTCGTTCTCCCCTCACTCCCTCATACTCCCCTAACTCCCTCATCCTCCCCTCACTCCCTCATTCTCCCCTCACTCCTTCATTCTCCCCTCACTCCCTCATTCTCCCCTAACTCCCCATTCTCCTTTAATCCCCCATTCTCCACTCACTCCCTTTATTCTCCCTTCACTCCCCGCCCTTCCCCCTCACTTTTCATTCTCCTCACTCCCCCTCATTCCTCCCCCTAACTCCCTCATTCCTCCCCTTTAATCCCCATTTCTCCTCCACTCACTCCCTCATTCTCCCCTCACTCCCTCATTCTCCCCTCACTCCCTCATTCTCCCCTCACTCCCTCATCCTTCCTCTCACTCCTCATCCTCCCCTCACTCCCATTCTCCCCTCACTCCCTCTGTTTCTCCCCTACTCCCTTAATTCCTCCCCTCACTCCCTCATTCTCCCTCACTCCCTCATTCTCCCCTCACTCCCTCATTCTTCCCTTAATCTCCTCATTCTCCCTTTTACTCCCTCATTCTCCCTCACCCCCATTCTCCCATCTATCATTCTCCTCACTCCCTCATTCTCCCCTCACTCCCCTCATTCTTCCCTTTACCCCTCATTCTCCCCTTACTCCCTCCTTCTCCCCTTACTCCCTCCTTCTCCCCTCACTCCTTCATTCTCCCCTCACTCCTTCATTCTCCCCTTACTCCCTCCTTCTCCCCTTACTCCCTCCTTCTCCCCTCACTCCTTCATTCTCCCCTCACTCCTTCATTCTCCCCTTCCCTCATTCTCCCCTCACTCCCTCATTCTCCCTCACTCCCTCATTCTCCCCTCACTCCCCTCATTCCTCCCCCTCACTCCCTCATTCTCCCCTCACTCCCTCATTCTCCCCTCACTCCCTCATTCTCCCCTCACTCCCCTCATATTCTCCCCACTCCCTCATTCTCCTCACCCTCACCCTCACTCCCTGTTCTCCTCACTCCTCATTCTCCCCTCACTCCCTCATTCTCCCCTCACTCCTTCATTCTCCCCTCACTCCCTCATTCTCCCCTAACTCCTCATTCTCCTCTTTAATCCCATTTCTCCTCCACTCACTCCCTTACCCTCCCTTCACTCCCCTCATTCTCCCCTCACTCCTTTCATTCTCCCCTCACTCCCTTATTCTCCCCTAACTCCCCATTCCTCCCCTTTAATCCCCATTCTCCCCTCACTCCCTCATTCTCCCCTCACTCTCTCATTCTCCCCTCACTCACTCATTCTCCCCTCACTCACTCATTCTCCCCTCACTCTCTCATTCTCCCCTCCCTCCCTCATTCTCCCCTCACTCCCTAATTCTCCTCACTCCTCATTCTCCCCTCACCCCCTCATTCTCCCCTCACTCCCTCATTCTCCCCTCACTCCTCATTCTCCCTCACTCTCATTCTCCCCTTACTCCTCATTCTCCCCTCTCACTCCTCGTTCTCCCCTCACTCCCTGTTCTCCCCCACTCCCTCATTCTCCCCTCACTCCCCATTCCCTCCCCTCACTCCTTTCATTCTCCTCACTCCCTCATTCTCCCCTAACTCCCTCATTCTCCCTTATCCCCCATTCTCCACTCACTCCCCTCATTCTCCCTTCTCACTCCCTCATTCCTCCTCACTCCTTTCTATATTCTCCCCTTCACTCCCTCATTCTCCCCTAACTCCCTCATTCTCCCCTTCTTGCATCCCCCATTCTCCACTCACTCCCTCATTCTCCCCTCACTCCCTCATTCTCCCCTCACTCCCTCCTTCTCCCCTCACTCCCTCATTCTCCCCTCACTCCCTCATTCTCCCCTCACTCTCCCTCATTCTCCCCTCACTCCCTCATTCTCCCCTCACTCCCTCATTCTCCCCTTACTCCCTCATTCTCCCCTCACTCCCTCATTCTCCCCTCACTCCCTCATTCTCCCCTCACTCCCTCATTCTCCCCTCACTCCCTCATTCTCCCCTCACTCCCTCATTCTCCCCTCACTCCCTCATTCTCCCCTCACTCCCTCATTCTCCCCTCACTCCCTCATTCTCCCCTCACTCCCTCATTCTCCCCTACGAACCATTTCCTGTCGTCCCAACCTGTACCTTATTCCCGCTTCATTAAACACGAGGAAATTCAAGCATAAATTTCCCCTTTATTTTCTTTCCCCTTTTTCTGTTTATCTCTTCATCCGTCTGTATGTTTGTTTCCTTAATTGTTTGTGTGTTTTGTCTTTATCTGTTTGTGTTCGTGTGTTTGTTTGTGTTTGTGTGTTTGTTTCTTTGGTTGTTTGAGGGATTGGTCTCTGTCTGTCTGTGTTCGTGTCTTCGTATGTTTGTTTGGTGTTTGTGTGTTTCTCTTTTTATCTGTTTGTGTGGTTGTGTCTTTTTCTGTTTATTTGGCTGTTTGTTTTTTCTCTTTGTCTATCTTTCTCTTTGTCTCTATATCTATCTCTTTATTTGTTTCTGTTTTTTTATATATGTCATTTGTGTTTATATTATTATATGCTTTTTGTCTCTTTGTTGTTTATGTTTATCTCGTTATCTGTTTGTGTCCTTCTTTATCAATCTCTTTGCGTGTTATCTCTTTATCTGTGATTGCTCTTAAAAAGAAATAATAACAGGGAAAAGACTATTTTATGGGGAGGATAATGCTACTGAAATATCATGGGTGTCACCATTCATAAATCTAAAGTTACAAGATATAGATGATGTGTTGTCATAAAGATCTTGTTAAGTATGACATTGATGTAACGACTGAGCATGTACATAAGATCATAAAGATGATGAGTATGACATCGGAGTAACGACTGAACATAAGACTGAGTATGAGGTTGTAAAAAAAAATAAAAAAAATAAAGAATAAATAAATAAAAAAATAAAAACGTTAATTCAGGCTGAAGTCTAGAGAGATGTTGAGTTAGATATTTGCAGATCAATAATTCATCATATACACGTTATCAGAGAGAAAA
>BOPN01002712.1:135000-137500 GCA_017312705.2 Penaeus japonicus | reverse complement strand
AAATAAGAGATAAACTGATAAACAAAGGAGATGAAGGCTGTAACGAAGAGTAATGATAATGGTAAAGATTATAGGGGCAGGATGAGGATGAGGATGATGATGATGATGATGAAAATGAGGGTGAGGATGATGATGATGATGAAAATGAGGATGATGATGAAAATGAGGATGATGATGATGAAAATGAGGATGAGGATGAGGATGAGGATGATAATAATACATAATTTTAATAGTAGTAGTTAAGAAATTATCATAAACAAATAATGATGACAGTAATAGTAATGATAATGACGAAAATCATAGTTATATTATATCATAACATATTAAAAGAATAATGAAAATGACTATGATAATGATAATGATAATGATAGTAAGCATAATAATAATGATGATAATGATGAGGAAAAAAAGATGAAGAACAAGTTCAAACACAAAAAAACAGAAAACGGATATATATAGAATTTAACACACAAGAGAAGACGGAAAAAAAATACACAAAGAAATGAAATGAAACGAAATTATATGAAAATGATCACATGAGAGAAAATGACAACAGAAAGATAAAGATAAAACATGAATAATAAAGATAATAATAAAAATGCCTTTTCGAATTAAAAAAATTATCATCGTGATAATAACTAGCTCACAATATCCTCCCGCGCGTGTGGGCGTGAGCGTGAGCGTGGGCGCGCGCGGGCGTAAGAGGATGCGGCGGTGACTCATCCCTACTTCCGGTGAAGCGAAGCCCCTCAGGCGTCGTCGTGGGCGGGGCTTTCCGCGCGGCGCACTCCGCCTACACGTGGCGAATGGGCGTGTCTCCTTCCTAGGGAGGGGGGGGCAGGATCGAAGACTCACGCGCGCGTACGATCATACAAACAAATACTTGCTCGTACATACACATTCACGAATAAACACTAACATACATATATTAATAAACAAATATACACACTAAAATACTTCCACACATACATAAACATAAATATACACACACAAACAAACACACAAACAAACAAAGAAACACACACTAACACAAACAAACACATATCCACACAAACAAACACCCAACCTCCACACACAAACACAAACAAACACACACCCACACAAACACACACAAACAAACATACACCCACACAAACACACACACAAACAAACACACACGCACACAAACATAAACACAAACAAACACACACGCACAAATACACACACAAACAAACACACACGCACACAAACATAAACACAAACAAACACACACGCACAAACACACACACAAACAAACACATACCCACACACACACAAACACAAACAAACACACACACACACAAACACAAACAAACACACACGCACACAAACATAAACACAAACAAACACAGACAGCCTCGTATTTCGCCGTGAACTCTGACCTGGCCTCGGCCTTGCGTGAAAGAGGGACACCAAAGTAATGAAAGAAGACATAGATACATTGAGGAAAAGGTGTGAGATGGAGAGAAAGAGGAGGGAGGGGAGAAGAATAAGAATAATAATAAGAGGAGGAGGAGGAAGAAGAAGAAGAAGAAGAGGAAGAAGAAGATAAGGAAGAAGAAGAAGATAAGGAAGCAGAGGAAGAAGAAGAAGATAAGGAAGAAGACGAAGCAGAGGAAGAAGAAAGATAAGGAAGAAGACGAAGCAGAGGAAGAAGAAGATAATGAAGAAGAAGAAAATAAGGAAGCAGAGGAAGAAGAAGAAGATAAGGAAGAAGACGAAGAGAGGAAGAAGAAGATAAGATAAGGAAGAAGAAGAGGAAGAAGAGAGGAGAGAGAGGCGAGAGCGCAGAGAGGAGAGGCGGAAAATCTAGAAAGCCCGACTGGACGAGCGCCCGTGGGCGGATGCGGGGGAATCCGGAATGGAGCGATGACGTCAGGATGACGTCACGGGAACCGTAGTGCGAGGGGGGGAGGGCGGCCGACCGGGAACACAGACAGTCTCCCGCTGGTTGAGTGTGTGCCAGTCCTGGTCGGCTGTGGTGGTTGTAAGAATAAGCTTTGGTTGAGAATTCTTAACAACTGCTGATTTACGCTCACGCTGTGGCGAACGCAGAGCTGAGCCGACGCCGCGTGTGTGCGTGCCCGTCTGTGCGTGCGCGCCAGGAAAGAAAAACAGTCATGCGAGACGCGTGTTCAAAGAAAAGGGTCTGTCCGTCTGTACGTCCGCCTCTCTGGCTCTATCTGTCTGTGTCTGAGTGTGACTTTGCATGATAAAGCCAGCTGCACTGGGTGACCCATATTTATATCATGTTGAGCCATTGTCACCCTTCTGGTCACGTATCATAGGGCGCACCAGTTGTTCACTCTCACTTTCTAACCTTGCGGGTGTTAGAAGGGCAACAACCTCAATGTGTGTGTGTGTGTGTGGCTGTGTGTGTTTGCCTCTGTTTGTTTGTGTATGTGTGTGGATGTGTGTGTGAAAGTAGGTGTTGGTGTGTCCGTGTGTGTGCGACTTGTGTGTGTGTGTGTGTGTGTGTGTG
>BOPN01002712.1:125000-130000 GCA_017312705.2 Penaeus japonicus | reverse complement strand
TCTCTCTTTGTTTCTTTATTTGTCTCTCTCTCTTTCTCTCTCTATGTATCTCTCTTTGCATCTCTCTTTGTCTCCCTTTTTCTCTCTCTTTGTCTCTCTCTTTGCATCTATCTTTGTCTCTCTCTTTGTTTCTCTGTTTGTCTCCCTCTTTCTCTCTCTTTGCCTATCTATTTGTATCTCTCTTTGTATCTCCAACAATAACAAACTTTGTTGTTTTAGTGGTAGCAGTAGTATCATCATCATTATCCATATTTTTATCATTATTATTATAATTTGTTATTATCATTATTATTATAATTTGTTATTATCATTATCATCATTATCATCATCATTATTACTACTGTTACTACTACTACTACTAAAAAAAAGTATTACGATTGTTATCATTTTCATTTTCATCGTTATCATAACAATACAAATGATACTACTAATAATAGTAAAGATAATAAAACAAAACGAAAAAAAAGTTGCCATTTGACATAAGTCTATGAAACATTATACCGTAGAAACCGAAGAAGAAGCCATTCCTATTGTCGTCTTCCCTGTTTTCTTCCTCCTTCTCCTCCGTCTTCCTCATTTCTTGTGTTTACTTCTTCCCTCTTCTCTTCTTCCCCTTCTCGTTCCATCTTTAGTCTCCCCTTGTCAGTCACTCCGCGCCCCTATTCCTCTTTGTAAGTCAAGCGATGACACACGACGTTGGTGGTCGGTCGGTACGCGCTAATTGGCTCACGTAGGTGATGACGTCACCGTAATGCAGGGTGGTAATTGGTTCTTCAAATAGCGAGCGGGGGAAACAGGGCTAAAAGATATTCCGTAATCTTTATATATTTTTTTAGTTTGTTAATAGGCTGTAATCGTATTTATTTGCTCTATTTATCCGAAATAGAAGAATGAAAGAAAAAGGAAATGCATATCGAGAAACATAATCGTCATAAAAAAAAGTAGTCACGTTGCGTCGCTTGTCACTCACACATCCAAGACTTTTACACAAAATTTAGATTACCAAAATAGTGCAAGCGTAATGCCCCCCATCATTTTTCTCGTAAATCATAAATAAACAAGGAGAAAATGTAAACACCCTAAGAGTATTAGCACTGAAGAACAAAAACAAAACACAAACCCAGTCCCACAGTTGTGTCGCTTGTCACTTTATTTATGTTTGACCCAGGGTTTGCTGACCTCGTAATTGTTTTGATAGCCGGTGGGTGGGCGTGGTCTCTCCTCATAGCCCCTCCCCCAGTTCTTGATTGGTTGTCAGTTGGGGCGGATATTGCATTGCTATTTCGGGATGCTCGTGGTTTTTGCATAGCATTTTTGGTTGCTTGTAACACATTCTTTAGTCATTTTGTCCGCTAAAAGGATACATGATAACAAATCAAAAGGAAAATGGCGTGAACAAAAAGATAAATAAATAAATAAATAAAATGAAATAAATAATAAACAAAAAAAAACAAAGAAATTGTGCCGTAGCAAATTATTAACTAAAAACACAACAGTTTGTAAACACTGGTAGGAACAAAGTGCTATACACAATACGCTTCATTTTCCGATAAACTTATTTTGCGGATAATGCCTGCCTGACAATGTAATAGATGTAAATCAAATTATCCCTGTATCGTTAGAGAGAGGAGGGGTGGGGGCGGAGGGGAGGAGGGAGAGGGGAAGGGAGGGAGGGTGCAGTATATACGGGCCGATAGAAGTAGAGAGATAGATAGACGGAAAGAGAGGGAGAGACAGAGGAGAAAGAGAGACGGATGGAAGGAGGAGGAGAGATAAATAGAGAGAGAGAGGGAGATAGATAGAGAGAGAAAGAGATAGATAGATAGAGAGAGAAGCAAACAAGGATAGCAGTTCCAAATGCAGGTGGTGAGGAGGAGGAGGGGGAGAGGAGGGACGGGAAGGGGGGGGGGGATTATTGCACCAGCTGGGTCCTCTACTCTTCCTTTAACATTTTTCGCTCTTTGTCTATCCCTTACTCCTTCTCTCAGAGTTTAAGTTATGTATTTTTTCTCCTCTGCTCTCCTCTCCCTCTCTCTCTCTCTCTCTCTCTCTCTCTCTCTCTCTCTCTCTCTCTCTCTCTCTCTCTCTCTCTCTCTCTCTCTCTCTCTCTCTCTCTCTCTCTCTCTCTCTCTCTCTCTCTCTCTCTCTCTCTCTCTCTCTCTCTCTCTCTCTCTCTCTCTCTCTCTCTCTCTCTCTCTCTCTCTCTCTTCTTTTCAGGTACAGATAATTGAGGTTAAGAAAATTAAGGCCTAATCAAATCAAAGTCGGGGAGGAGGAGGAGGAGAATGAAAAAGGATAGGAAGAGGAAGATGAAGAAGAAGAAAGAAGAAGAAGAAGAAGAGGACAATAAAGAGAAAGAGGAGGAGGAGGAGGAGGAGGAGGAGGAAAAGACGCAGTTTCGTAATCGATCCCAATGACGCAACTTGTTTCCCTCTTTTGAATTCTACGTTTTTTCTTGAAGGAAGTCAAAGGGATGAAAAAGACAAAAAAAGAGCGAGTGTAGATAAAAAATAGAAGGGAAAGGGACGAGCTAAAACGAGGGGAAAGTGGTGAGCTAAAAATAAAGGGGGAAAGTAAGGGAGAATGAGATATAGATTGATAAAAAGAGAGAGAAAGAGAGAGAGCGAGAGAGAGGGAGAGAGAGAGAGAGAGAGAGAGAGAGAGAGAGAGAGAGAGAGAGAGAGAGAGAGAGAGAGAGAGAGAGAGAGAGAGAGAGAGAGAGAGAGAGAGAGAGAGAGAGAGAGAGAGAGAGAGAGAGAGAGAGAGAGAGAGAGAGAGAGAGAGAGAGAGAGAGAGAGAGAACGAGAGATAGAGAGAGAGAGAGAGAGAGAGAGAGAGAGAGAGAGAGAGAGAGAGAGAGAGAGAGAGAGAACGAGGGAAAGAGAGAGAGAGAAAGAGAGAAGAGAGAGAGAGAGAGAGAGAACGAGAAAGAGATAGAGAGAAAGAGAAAGAACAAGAAAAAAAAGAAAGAGACAAAGACTTACAGACAGACAGACATACAAACACACAAACAGAGATAAGGAGAGAGAGAAAAAAAAGAAAAAAAAGCATCTCTAAAACAGGGAAAGCAGAAGAGAAAATCCTAACGAACAGAAAGCCAGACCGAAAATTCAAAAGCCGCCTCTGAGGTCCTGAATATTTTAGCAAAGGACTCGAAAGGATTTGAAAGATTTCGCTTCCTGAAAGACTCTGCTTGATCTTTCGGTTGTGGTCGTGTGGGTGGTGGTCGTGCGGAGAGGGAGAGAAAATGTACTGTTTAGGGCTGCCGGCGGGGAAGTAGGGGAGAAGGGAGAGGGGGGGAGGGAGGGGGAGGGGGAGAGGGGGAGGAAGTAGGGGAGAGGGGAGAGGGGGGGAGGGGAGAGGGAGAGGGGGGAGGGGGGGGGGGGGGGGAGAGGGGAGAGGGGGAGGGAGAGGGGGAGGGGGAGGGAGAGGGGGAGGGGGGGGGGGGGGGGGGGGGGGGGGGGGGGGAGGGGGGGGGGGGGGGGAGGGGGGGGGGGGGGGGGGGGGGGGGGGGGGGGGGGGGGGGGGGGGGGGGGGGGGGGGGGGGGGGGGGGGGGGGGGGGGGGGGGGGGGGGGGGGGGGGGGGAGGGGGGTGGGGGGGAGAGAGGGGGAGGAAGGAGGGAGAGGGGAGAGGGAGAGGGGGAAGTAGGGAGAGGGGAGAGGGGAGAGGGGAGAGAGGAGGAGAGAGAGGGAGAGGGAGGGGGGGGGGAGGGAGGGGGAGAGGGGGAGAGAGGGAGAGGGGGAGGAAGTAGGGGAGAGGGGAGAGGGGGGAGGGGGAGAGAGGGGAGAGGGGGAGGGGGAGAGGGGGGAGGGGGAGGAAGTAGGGGAGAGGGGAGAGGGGGAGGAAGGAGGGAGAGGGGAGAGGGAGGAGAGGGGAGAGGGGAGAGGGGGGGAGGGAGGGAGAGGGGAGAGGGGGGAGGGGGGGAGAGGGGAGAGGGGGGAGGGGGAGGAAGGAGGGAGAGGGGAGAGGGGGGAAGTAGGGGAGAGGGGTGAGGGGGGGAAGTAGGGGAGAGGGGAGAGGGGGGGAGGGAGGGAGAGGGGAGAGGGGGAGGAAGTAGGGGAGAGGGGAGAGGGGGGGAGGGAGGGAGAGGGGGAGGAAGGAGGGAGAGGGGAGAGGGGGGGAAGTAGGGGAGAGGGGGGAGGGGGAGGAAGGAGGGAGAGGGGAAAGGGGGAGAAGTAAGGGAGAGGGGAGGAGGGAGGGGGAGGAAGGAGGGCTATTTGGCGCCATGGGGGAGGGGGGCGTAATATAAATTCTGTCTGGTATAAATATTTAAGGTTTTAAAGAGAGCTGGGGAGAGAGAGAGTGAGAGAGAGGCAGATGGAGAGGTAGACGATTAGATAGAGAGATAGATAAATAGATAGAAAGAGAGAGAGAGAAAGAGAGAGAGAGAGAGAGAGAGAGAGAGAGAGAGAGAGAGAGAGAGAGAGAGAGACGAATAGATAGGGAGATAGACAAATAGAAAGAGACAGAGAAAGAGAATGAGAGATATAGAGAAAGAGAGAGAGAGAGAGACGGACAGACAGACGGACAGATAGGTAGGTAGACGAATAGATAGGGAGATAGATAAATAGAAAAAGACAGAGAGAGAGAATGAGAGAGAGGGGGGGGCTGATATGTAAGTAGACGAATAGATAGGAAAATATATAAATAGAAAGAGAGAGAGAGAGAGAGAGAGAGAGAGAGAGAGAGAAAGAGAGAGAGAGAGTGAGAATCCTTTTCATGAATAGAGCTAATCTATGAATTCTTTCCGCCATGTAACGAAAACAGCACACCAAATAAAGTCGCAACAATATAACAGGTGACTCTAACACACGGACAAATATCAACCCAAGCACAAAGAGACCGCAGGGCTAAAAGCATTCGGTCGAGTGCAGAGACTACAGTATTATTTAAAAAAAAAGGAAAGAAAAACATCTCACAAGTCAAACGATTGCCATACCCCACAGTCCTCCAAACTAAAAACAAAATAAAATCCAAAGAAGTCAAAACGTCAATAGAA
>BOPN01002712.1:105000-110000 GCA_017312705.2 Penaeus japonicus | reverse complement strand
GGGGGAGGGGGGGCGAGGATGTCTGGGTGAGGGGGAGGGGGAGGGGGACGAGAGAGGGATGTCTGGTGATTGGGGGAGGAGGGAGGGGGGAGCGAGAGAGGGATGTCTGGGTGAGGGGGGAGGAGGGAGCGAGAGAGGGATGTCTGGGTGAGGGGGGAGGGGGAGGGGGGAGAGAGAGGGATGTCTGGGTGGAGGGGGGAGGGGGAGGGGGGGCGAGAGAGGGATGTCTGGCTGATGGGCGATGGGGGAGGGGGGGCGAGAGGGATGGCTGGGTAAGGGGGGAAGGGGAAGGGGGGGGGCGAGAGAGGGATGTCTGGGTGAGGGGGAGGGGGGAGGGGGGCGAGAGAGGGATGTCTGGGTGAGGGGGAGGGGGGAGGGGGGCGAGAGAGGGATGTCTGGCTGATGGGCGATGGGGGAGGGGGGGCGAGAGAGGGATGGCTGGGTAAGGGGGGAGGGGGGAGGGGGGGACGAGAGAGGGATGTCTGGGTGAGGGGGGAGGGGGGAGGGGGGAGCGAGAGAGGGATGTCTGGGTGAGGGGGGAGGGGGAGGGGGGGGGGACGAGAGAGGGATGTCTGGGTGATGGGGGAGGGGGGAGGAGGGAGCGAGAGAGGGATGTCTGGGTGAGGGGGGAGGGGGGAGGGGGAGCGAGAGAGGGATGGCTGGGTGAGGGGTAAAGGGCTGGGAAAGGAGGGGAAGAAGGGGGAAAGGGAGGGCAATGGCGAGAGAGATTGGCATGGAGGTGTATGTGGAAGAGTGACAGTGACAGGGGAGGGGAGTGTGAGTAGAGGGGAGGGGGATAGTGATAGGGGGAGGATTGTGGGATCAGTGGGGGTGGGAAAGAGAGGGGAGGGGGAGGGGGAGGAGGAGTGGGGCGTTCAAGATGAAGGCGATACTTGAGTATGTCTGGCTCTCTGATTCTAAGATGCGTTAGTTTGTTTGTTTGTTTGTTCCAAGGAAATAAAACGAAGAAATAATCATTCGTTATATTGTGTTGAACTGTGTCAGGGTTAGTGAGTGAGTGAGTGAATGTGTGTATGTGTGTGTGTGTGTGTGTGTGTGTGTGTGTGTGTGTGTGTGTGTGTGTGTGTGTGTGTGTGTGTGTGTGTGTGTGTGTGTGTGTGTGTGTGTGTGTGTGTGTGCGCGCGTGAGTGCGTGCGTGCGTGCGCGTGTGTGTGCGTGCGTGTGCTTATGTGTGTGAGAGCGACTGTGTGCGTATGTGTTTCGTATATATGCATATGTATGTATATACGTATTTCCAAATATACACGTGCGATCGCAAGTGCAAGGCCAAATGAGTCACGATCAACCAAAAATTAATTCATTGAATCCCACTTCCCGGCGTGTCTCCCGTAAGCCTTTCTTCGGCCGCCGGGCCGGATTTCCCTAATGCGCTCCTTCCTTGAATCGCGAAACGCTTCGACGCCAACAATGCCAAGGCAATAGTGTTCCGATGACAAAGAAACAATGAGGTGGCGAGACGGATATAATTATGTGTGTGTATATATATATATATATATATATATATATATATATATATATATATATATATATATATATATATATATATATATATATATGGATAGATAGATAGACTGATATTTGTATATACATATACATATACATATATATACATACATACATACATATATATATATATATATATATATATATATATATATATATATATATATATATATATATCGGTCTTTCTGTTTATTTATATATATATCTGTATATATATATATTTTTCTATCTATTGAATTATAGGTAGGTAGGTAATGAGAGAGAGAGAGAGGGAGAGAGAGAGAGAGAGAGAGAGAGAGAGAGAGAGAGAGAGAGAGAGAGAGAGAGAGAGAGAGAGAGAGAGAGAGAGAGAGAGAGAGAGAGAGAGAGGCATACAGACAGACAGACAAAGAGATAGCGACAGGTGAATGATAGTCAATACGTGGCAGAGGTCAGCAGAGGTTGGCATTGCCGAAGTCGAAGGCCAGTGACACTTCCATTATAGATCGAGAGACTCATTCTTAACGTGACCCAAGCCTTTTGCACTTCAGGGCTGGCACTCAGTTGAGATTTAGAGGCAGAGATAAGGAGTGAGGGAGGGAGGGTAGGAGGATGGGAGGGGGGCAGAGATAGATGGATGGAGGGAGGGAAGGTTTGAGGGAAGGAGGGAGAGTGGGAGGAAGGAGGGAGGGAGGGATAGAGGGAGGGATAGATATAGGGAGGGAGGGAAGGAGGGAAGCTAGGAGGGAGAGAAGAAGGGAGGAAGGCAGGGAGGGAGAGAGAGAGAGGGAGTGTGAGAGAGAGAGGGAGGGAGAGAGAGAGAGAGAGAGAGAGAGAGAGAGAGAGAGAGAGAGAGAGAGAGAAGGAGAGGGAGGGAGGGAGGGAGGGGAGAAAGAGAGAAAGAGAGAGAGAGAGAGAGAGAGAGAGAGAGAGAGAGAGAGAGAGAGAGAGAGAGAGAGAGAGAGAGAGAGAGAGAGAGAGAGAGAGAGAGAGAGAGAGAGAGAGAGAGAGAGAGAGAGAGAGAGAAGAGAGAGAGAAAGAGAGAGAGAGAGAGAGAGATAAAGACAAAGAAAGAAAGAAAGAAAGAAAGAAAGAGAAAAACGAGAGACAGGACGACTCATCCCCCCCACCCACACCCACACACACACACGTACAAACACACACAATCAAAACACACACATCCGCCTTCCATTATTTCATGTATTTTACGACATTTCACGCCATGTATCACTAGACCTCGGATGTGTGTTTACGAACCTGAAACAACCTTGCAAGTGTTGCGTAGTGTTGAGGACTGTCATGCTCAGGTGAAGTTAGGTGTGTCGCAGGTGGCTGTTCTCGAGGTGATTAATTAACGTTTTGGAGAATTTGTTTTTGTTGTTGTTGTTGTTGTTGTTGCTGCTGCTGTGTGGAGTGATTTTTTTTAATTTTTATTTTCCCACACTCCTTCTCCCCCTTCCTCTCTCTCCCTCCCTCCCTACACCTCCCTCCCTCTCTAACTCCCTCCCCCTCCCTCCCTCCTTCTCCACCTCTCTCCCTCTCCCTTTCCCTCCCTCCCTCCCTCTCCCCTCTCCTTCCCTCCATTTCCCCCTTCGTCCCTCCCTCTCTGCCTCCATCTCCCTCCCTCTCCCCCTCTCTCTGTCTCTTTCTCCTTCCCTCCCTCCCTCTCCCTCTTCCTCCCTCCCTCTCCCTCTTCCTCCCTCCCTCTCCCTCTTCCTCCCTCCCTCCCCCCCCTACCCTGAAGGCGACCGTGCTGTTCGGCCTCGACCTTCCCCCGGGCCCCTCCTGCAGGACCTCGAGTCGCCTTTCCTTCCTTCCTGGTTTACCTCCATCGGCGCGTTCCCTCTTATTCTTCACTTTTCTGTTTTTCTTCTTCTTTTTCTGTTTCTTCTTTTTTCTTCTTCTTCTTTGATTCTCTTTTTTTTTCTTATTTTCTTTCTTCTTTTTCTTAATATTTTCCTTCTTCATTTTGTTTTCTCTTATTCCTTTCATTTTTCGTTTTCTTTTTCCTTTCATTTTTCTTCTTCTTATTTTCTTCCTTTTTCTTATTTTTATTCATCATTGTCTTCTTCATCTTCATCTTCGTATTTTTCTTCTCTACCTCCTCCTCCTTTCTTCATTTTTTTCTCACCTCTTCTTCATTTTCTTCTTAATTTTCTCCTTCCCTTTCTTCTCTTCTTCCTTCCTTTATCACCCCCACTATCCCTCCCTCCTTCATTCCTCTCCCATAAGGGCTTAAATCACCAATATCCTCTGCTAAATCCGGCCTTATGACTTTTCCATAAAGATAAATAACTTAAGCGCATTCCTTTAGAAGTTACGTCATTCCTTTGCGCAAGACGCCTTCCTTTTGTTTTCTTTTTTTCTTTTTATTCTTCACTTCTTCCTGGATTTCCCTTGATTCGCCTCTTTTATTTCTGTATTTTTTTGTTATTTCCTTGTTCGTTGTTGTTTGTATTTTTGTCTCTTTTTTGTTATTATTATTATTATTGTATTTCTTGTTCTATTTCTTTTCCCTCTTCTTTTCTTTTCCAATTTCATTTTCTTCTTTGTCTTGTACTTCTTTTTTTCACGTCTTCCTTTCTCATTCTCCCTCTCCTCCTGCTGCTGCTGCTGCTGCTGCTGCTGCTGCTCCTCCTCCTCCTCCTCCTCCTCCTCCTCCTCCTCCTCCTCCTCCTCCTCCTCCTCCTCCTCCTCCTCCTCCTCCTCCTCCTCCTCCTCCTCCTCCCCTTCCACCTTTGATTATGTGTTTTTTTCACTCCCTGTGCATATTACCGCTATAATAGATTATACCCCCTCCCATTCCCTGTGTTATTCAGGTTACTTTATGCGCACCCTTATTCACTTTGTTCCACGTCCATCTTACTTAGAGATTCACCCCATTCCCTGTGCGCTATCATCCATCTCCCCCTCCCACTCCCTCCCCACTACCTGTCCTTTGTTCCATAACCTTTGCCCCACTCCCTGTGCTCCGTCACCCAAGTCCGCCTCCTTGACCCTGAATGCCTTATTCTCGTGTCCTTCACCCTATCTTCGGGTCTTCCTCTTTCCCGTCATCCTAAATGGGGTATTTCTCTCGATTTCACCCTGTCTCTCTCCCTCACCCTTTATCCTGACCGATTTTCATTCCTTCCTGTTCCGTTTTGTCCGCCTATCCTATTATCTATTTCCTCTCCTATTCCCTTCCTCCTGTCCGAAAAATCTCCCCCTTCGTTCTCATCCTTTCTCCTACCCCATGCCCTATACCTCGTCCTCCCCCTTACCTCACGCCCTATTCCTCCTCCTACCAACTCCTATCCTAACCCCATCCCCCTCTACCCCTACCCCCGTCCCCTATACCTCCTTTCCTATCCCCATCCCCATCCCCCTCTACCCCCTATCCTAGCCCCATCCCCCACTATCCTCTTTCCTACCCCTACCTCATCTCCCCTACCCCCCTATCCTAACCCCCTTACCCCCACCCCCAACCCATCCTCCCTATCCTCCCCATCTTCCCT